>CAKNXH010000063.1:953759-964971 GCA_932178445.1 Andricus quercusramuli | reverse complement strand
TTTGACACTACAAATTTTAAGGTTTCATGAGTTCAGACTTACAAAAACAGTATTTCTGTCAAAAATTGGATGACACTTTTTTGAAATTCCAACTCTGAAGATATGGACATTCCATAAGGGCTACCGCAGGGGGCCCTGGTCGCTAGCCCTCTCCTTTGAACGGTTAAAAATTCTAAGACCAAAGGGTGAATATTTTTTTGAAACTACAAATTATAAGGTTTGATTAGTTCACACACATATTAAAAACACATTTTATCCAAAATTTGATGACACATTTGTGGAAGTCGCACTCCGAAAACACGAGGGCTGCCACAAGGGGCCCTGCTCGTTTGTCCTCACGGCCTATCAGTTAAAGTTTTTAAGTTCGAAATGTTCATATTTTTTTGAAACAACAAATTTTGATGTATGTTCAGTACAGACACATGCCAAAAACGCCACTTATCCAAAATTTGATGACACTTTTTGGGCCAAGTGTACCGACGCGCGATTCCGTTGCGCGGACATTTTGAGCTTGGTCCGTTACACTTAACCTCAAAAAGTGATGAGTTGCAAAAGTTTTGGTTGTTGAAGTTATTATATCTGGAGTGATTCTTCAGGTGATCAAAAACTGAAAAAGAGGAGGAAAACGAAGAAGTTTTGTGCAGAGAACACTGACAAAACTAAACTTAAAATGAAGGGTTCTGACAAAGGTGGCAAAGGTAAGGAAGAAAGATATCCTGACAAGGAACACGCTGAAAACCGAGAGAAATTTAAAGACGACCGGCAACAAAAAGAAAACCCTCCAGACACATCACAAACAAGTCAAGACGTAAATCTAGTAAATCTTCCTGCCTTTACCACTTTAAATTCTTATAAACTATCACTTTGTTTCGTTCCGTCTTATTGATTTTCCTCTGAATCCCATTATTATAATTAATTTAGAAATAATATGGATATTATGGGGGCAACCACGAAGGCGCCATAAGGGCAACCACAAGGGATCCATGAAGGCAACCATGAGGGATCTATAAGGGCAACCATGAGGGCTCCATGGTGGCAACCTTGAGGGATCCATGATGGCAACCATGAGGGCTCTAGGATGTCAATCATGAGGGCTCCATGAGGGAAGACCATGTTGGACCCCTATGGATTAGCATGTCGTTACCACGAGGGGCCTCGCCTGGATTGCCCTTATGGGCCCCCCAAGGCTTGAGGGCAATCCATGCGGGCCCATACGGGGGCCCGCTCAATTTTTCCACACGGGATGTTTCAGGTTTAATTATTAATCTTTATAGAAAGCGTTTTCGATTTACTTAATTATGTTGTATCCTAGCAAATCTAGTATGTATCTGCAATCGTGTGCGTTTTCAGCTGCATAGGATTTGAGTCATCCAAAAAATATTTTTTAAATTATTTTTTAAATTTCTTGAATCAAGGATATAAAGATTTAGACAAATGGATAAATTTTCCTTCAGCAAAACTGAACGTTATATAAACAGGAAGTATTCATTCAACTTTAATAATACTAGAGAGCAGCAAGACCACCCGCTTACTGTAAAGATAATATAATATAATACAACAAAGTTGATGCATATAGTATGTAAAATATGCACTTACTTTCTTGGAGAGCAGCTGCCTTCCAGCATTAAATGTTCTATTAAGGGGCTGTGTTTAACTATGGAAAATAACCTCGAAGAATATATAGTGTGTACTTAAACCTGTAGCAAAATTATTTCCTTCAATGCATCAATACATAAAATAAAGAAAAAAAATAGAAAAAGCTTTAAAAAAAGCCAATGAAAATAATGTTTTAAAATAATATTAGAGCTAATCAATCTGAAAAAATTTTAAAGAAAAATTATAATTCATCAATCGAATATGTAGGTTTAATACTGATTCTATCGCAATTAATTTTTCATGTGACTCTCGTGCATTTACGCGTTTTTATGCGACAGCGTGGAGTAACGTAATGTTGTACATTACGACACTGTATGGCGTACGCAGATGCAACAAAACTTGCAAATTCACCGTTGTCACACGAAACAGTATATGCGCCAATGCGCACAATTCGGGTCTTCACGCGACTCGCTTCCAATGCTCTCGCAGGACCTCGCGCAGGACTTTCCTCGCCTCGGCTTCGATCGTCCTACGAGCATTGCCGCTTGTCGTGTAAAGACCGTCATTATGCGCCTCGGCGCATAATTTACTATTATATACTTCGGTCTGGGATTGCTTGCTCAGATATTGCAACAATATAAAGTACAAATTTTATTTATCATGATTACTTTAATATTTGTTTCTTATTTTGAATTATATTTTATTCTCAACTACCCTAAAAAATGTATGATTTCAATAAATTTACATTATTACAATTCATAACATGCATTGGTATTAAAACATACGTATTTTCATTGTCTTATTTTTATAATTGAAAAAAGTGCGCATCACATAAGCAAAAACCCATTTTGTTATTGAAAATTTTATTGCATTTTGTGTTGTTTTTCCATAAATTCAATTGGTGTATTTTCAATGTTATTTTTCACGATTTAAACTAAAAATACGCATCCTAGCGTAAAATGTTTTTGAGCAAATTGTAGATATAATTTAGGCGAAAGATTTTGTTAAATAAAATGTTATTTTAGCTTGTTTCCTTTTTACGAAAAGGTATTTTTGTTTATTTTTATAACAAGGGGTTATATAAAAGTTGTCGCTTTTTTTTTTGGTTGGACAACTTTCGTTTTCAATTTTTTTCGTCTCTTGTGTCGTTTTTCCAAAAGTTTATTTTTTTGTTTTTAATTTTGTTTTTTACTATTTAAAAAAAACCTTCACGTCCTATCAAAAATTATTGATGACAAATTTGTAGCTCTTTTTGAATGAGCAACTTTTGTCAATTCATTTTTCTCATAGTTTGTGTCGTTTGTCCAAAAATTTAATTTTTGGGAAAGTCTTTGACGTGATTTTGAAAACCTTCAACTCTAAAATATTGAAATCTATTTTTGATTTTCGCTGGAAGGCCAGACTAAGTAGTTTACAAAATAAGTGCGATCAAACATATAAGAAGTATCTCGAGATTAGTAAAAGTACAAGAAGGCTTTATAGATCCAAGAAAAGGGAGTGGGAAAAGAATAAAATATTAACAATAGAAACGCATAATAAACAGAATAACCCGCGCGAGATGTACAGGGGAATCAATTTTATAAGGAAAGGCTTTCAAAGTAGAACGGAAGTAATGAGGGACGAAAATGGCAACCTAGTAGCCGATGCGACAGAGAGACTGAATTTATGGAAAGAATATTTCGATAAACTATTAAATGTACGCGAAGCCCCCGTTGAAGGTAATCTCGGCGAAATCCACACTGCTGATTTATTAATTGATGATCCTGCTTATATAGAAATAGAAATGGCCATAAAGAAGTTGAAAAATAACAAAGCCGCGGGCATCGACGACCTACCGGCTGAACTGATAAAAAATGGAGGCCCTTGCCTCAAAAGACAAATTTATAAATTAATACGCACAGTTTGGAAAACAGAACGCATTCCAGAGGAATGGAATGACTCTATTATTATTCCTATCTTTAAAAAAGGCGATAAAATGAACTGTAACAATTATCGGGGAATTTCACTTGTGTCGTCGTGCTATAAGGTCCTGTCCAATGTAATCTTAGGTAGGCTAACTCCTTTCGCCGAGGAAATCATTGGGGATTACCAGTGTGGATTCCGCCGAAACCGATCTACAAGCGATCAAATGTTCACAATTAGACAACTGCTAGAAAAAAAATGGGAATTTAATGAAGCAGTGCATCAGCTATTTATCGATTTTAAAAAAGCTTACGACTCTATTATACGCGCGCGAATGTACTGGATCCTAGAGTTCCTGGGTGTGCCAAGAAAATTGGTTAGACTTATCGAAATTTGCTTAAGCGGCAGTAGGGGAAGAATACGCGTAAACGGAAGGTTATCTGAAGAGTTCTCGATCCGCGATGGCCTGAAACAGGGCGATGCACTTTCGTGCGTCCTTTTTAACTTAGTTTTAGAATACGTGGTTAGGCAAGTGCAGGCGAATCCGACCGGTGCTACGCTCAATGGGGTAATACAAATTCTTGGATATGCGGATGATCTCGACATACTAGGGGATGATAAAGAGACGGTAGCTAAAAATGCAGAAATCTTGATCACAAAAGCCAAAGATATTGGCTTGGAGGTTAGCGAAACGAAAACAAAATATATGACCGTCCTCAGATCTGAACAAAGTAATCAAGACGGGGATCTAACAGCCGGAAATATGAAATTTGAAAGGGTTAGCGAGTTTAAATACCTCGGGTCAATTATAACTAGCGAAAATAGGATTAAAACGGAAATCAACGCGCGGCTGCACGCTGGCAATGGGTGCTATTATGCAGCAACCACGCTATTAAAATCGCGATTGCTATCTAGAAACATCAAAGTGAGAATTTACAAAACGATAATAATGCCGGTCGTCATGTACGGGTGCGAAACGTGGGCGCTGACGAAAGGAGATGAGAATAGGTTTAGAGTTTTTGAGAATAAAGTACTTAGAAAAATCTATGGTCCAAAAAGGGACGAAGAGACAGGTGAATGGAGAAAACTGCATAATGATGAGCTGCATGCTCTCTACGGGTCAGCAAATATTAATAGAGTAATGAAAGCGCGTAAACTAAGATGGGCGGGGCATGTAGCAAGAATGGGAAACGAAAGAACGGTGGCGCAAGTTTTAAGAGGGAGGCCGACTGGCAAGAGACCCTTAGGCAGACCAAGAAACAGATGGGAGAAAAATGTAAGGGATGATTTAAAAGAACTAGGACATGATTACTTAAACTGGATGGAGGATGCACAGGATAGAGATATGTGGCGGTCTCGGGTTAGTGAGGCAATGAACTTCCGAGTTCGAACTGCTAATCTATAATAATAATAATCTTTTTTAACCAATAATAAGTGATACAAACTCAATTATGGGAAAGTTAGTCTCCATCGCACACCATTGTAGATAATGCTGAATAATTAGTATTAGTTTGTAAGAGTGAAGGAACCTTAAATGATAAATAAACCTCATCTACGAGTACGGCGACTCCTATCCGACTATATCCGAACCAAGTACTGCTTAACTGCGATGATGAAATGAGACGCCTTAAACACTGTAAAAAAAGTATCTTTCAAGGCTAGTTTTCGGTATTGAAACAGTTCAAAAATATAGTCTCGAGTGGCTCTATTCTAATGCTACTTTATTTTGATGCCACTAAATGACGTTTCAGTACAACTTTTTTGGATCAAAACTGGACCGAAGTGAGAATCAAATTGTTTCTGTTTCAAATGTTTTCTGTTTCTCTTAAGTATGAAGTTGCAAGAAATTAACACAACTGCCCTGTGCATTATTTTAGTTTGCTAGTACGTACTACTTTTCAATCTGAAGTTAGCAAAGTAAAATAGCAGGAACGTTGGCTTCAAAAAAAGACGTTTGAAGAAATATTAGAGTAAAATTAAGAACCCAGAGTGGAGAAAAAAACTTGTTTTGTTTGAATCACAATCTCTAAATCTGAATTAATGAAAGGTGAGCTACTTATTTGCACTAATTGTTAGTCATTTTTTACGAAAATTTTGAAGTGGAAAGTTAAAAACTATCTATACAGGGATCACAACGCAAAACGAGCCATAAAATGGGAAATAGGGTAATTTTTCACGGAAAAGGGGAAAGAAAAAACATTTATTTTTGCAGGCAGAAAAGAAGAAACAATCTTTTATAAGAAATTTCATATATTTAAATAATTTAAAATAGTTTTTTATTGATTTCTGTCATTAAAGAAGTTTTTTTTTTGATTGGGTACACTTAGGTCGTTGGTAATATAAAGTAGTTAAATAACCAATTTTTATAAGTTACTTGTTGCACTTATGTAGTGATATTTGTATTACGAAATTTTTTTTTTTGTATTTTATTTATTTGAGTGCTTTAAGATTATACAGATGTATTTTAATATTTTCATACACGCACCTAGATCTATATGTCTTGCTGTATAACTAAAAATTAAAGCACAACAAAAAACAACAAAACAAAAAACAGCAAAAAACAACAAAAAAAAGCATACTCTAGTTTTGAATAGAATAATTTCTTAGATATAAAACGAACAATGTTTCTTATGTAGTTCTTACGTACATTTACTAATTTCAGAGAATTCCCCACACGGTTCAAATATTGTAGTTTCAAATAGCATATATTTAAAGATAAAGGGGGAAAAAGGGAGGTTTCTCGAGAATAATGGAAAAAGGGGAATAGGGTAAAGACGTGAGCCCTGTAATAAATGAAATAGTTAAATTAAACTCTGATAAAAACTCGGATAAAAATGGTTTCTTCCTAATATCTAAATGTATTGCATAAAAAGTATGATACCGTATATAAAAAATTTAGAAAATAAAAATTTTCTTTTAAAATATATTTCTGAAATTTCCATTCCTTTTTTCTTATTAGAATCTAATTGACTCAGCTTTAGTCTCTCCTCTTCAATAATATATTATTCAGGCTGAAGTCGGGGCGAAAATGCAAATTGAGAAAAAAGTAACTTTTTAATTTTTTTATCTCAATATTTTATCAAGCCTCATCCATCATTTATCAGATCGGTAAACTTGGATAACAGGGGATGGTTCGACGTCTCGTAATGAAGTTTGACGCGGCGACCCCTATCCCTATCTTATAAGACGGTTCTCCTGATATTTCGGACATGACGCGGCAGCAGAAGCATTTCCAAAAAGACTGAAAATGCTAAGCCAAGACCGCGCCAAAACTAAATATAAACCTGCTCCTTTGGAGAGAATGCTCCGCAAATTTCTTGCTCGCCAGTATAGTAAACGCGTCTACGTCGAGCTATCCTGTACGTCTGATCACTCTAATCCCGTTTCGCATAATCGCCTGTTAGATCAGACTTCAGCTGAGGTAGGTAAGCGTCACTCTTCTCCCACCTGATGAATGTTATTTATTATTGCTCGGACACTTTTGCTCACATCATTCAATGCAGAAATACAATTTTATTTACTTGCGAAGTATCAACATCGTCATTTTTTATGCTTATTCTCTTCAAATTTCAAAAGTAGTGACACAAATTTATTATTATGGGATAAATAATTTTAAGAAGATAATCACTTCTAACCTTTCCAGGCCTCGGACTCATCCCACTATTAACACTTGTTCACACTTTCTTAATGACCCGGATAGCACAAAAGTTTCCCTGAACATTCCAAATAGTTGTATCCATACAACTATTTTGCTACTCTTAATAAAAAATGACACTAATGCTACTCTTTTTGCAAATGCAAACTATTTTTATTTACTTGGCCTTTAAACATATTTTCAAACTTCTTCGCTAGATTTGCAAAAATAACATATCCTCCATCTCAAAAAACAAAAGTTCAAAAGATTTGAAGGGATTTTAAAGAATTTCAAAACATTTAAAAGGATATCAAGAGATTTCCAAAATTTGAACAGACTCCAGGGGATTTAATGGTTTTTAAATGTTTTTAGGCATTTGCAAGAGTTTTATATAGGGGGTTTCAAAGCTTTTAGAGTATTTTGAAAGATTCAAAGAGATTTCTCAGAATTTAAAAGATTTCAAGGTTTTTTAAAACATTTCAAAAAGTTTGACCTGATTTCAAAGCAATCAAAGTTTTCAAAATTTTTGAAAAAAATTCAAGACATATTACTAATTTCAAAATAATTTACGGCATTTGTAGGCATTTCACCAGAAATACGCGATTTTATAGGATTTCCAAAGACTTTCAAGATTTAAAAGCTTCAAACGATTTTTAATATTTTAGGGTATTTTACAAGATTACAAGAAATTTAAAGAGAATTTCAAAAAATTTCTAGATAACTTTAGGAAGTAAATGAAACTTTAAGAAACTTCTAGGGATTTCTACTTATTTCTACGAATTTTATGGGATCTTCAAGAAATTTCATGAGACTTCAAAAAAGTTCCTAGGATTATAAGAAAATTTCAAGGAATTATTATGGTATTTCCAGAATTTCCAGGGATTTCAAGGAATTTTACAATATTTAAGGGATGCATAGGATTTCAAAAGAAATTATAAGATTCCATTAGATTGCAAGGAATTTCTATACATTTTAAGGGATTTAAAAAAAATTGTAGAGTTTCAGAGATTTCAGTAGAGGATTTCAACATAATTCGAAGGTTTTTAATGGATCTAAAGGATTTCAAATATTTTAGGGCATTTAAACAAATTTCAAGGGATGACAAGTGACTTTATCAGGTTTTATGGGATTTTAGAGGATTTCAAAGATTTAAATATTTCGAAAGGAATTTTAAAATACATACCAGATTTCATGATGTACTTGATTTCACACGATTGAAGGGATTTAACAAATTTCATAGGATTTTAAAGAATATAAACTAGATTCCTAAAGTACAATGTTACCAAATAAAGCATCTTTTTTGGTTAGATATTATACTATTTAGTTGAAAAATCAATTCTTTTGATGAAAATTCAACTATTTCCGTAAAAAGTTATTTTATAGAAGTTATAAGTATCTTAATGGTTTAAAGATAATTGTTTTTATTTGACAAGTCTATTATTATATTTTGTGTTCAGAATTCATCTCTTATGGTTAGAAATTCTAGTATTGGTGTAAAATTAATATATTTTGTTGAAAATTCAAATATTCTGTTAAAAAGTCATCTTTTTTGTTCGAAAATTCAACTCTTTTGTTAAAAAGTCATTTTCTTTCTTTGAGAATTCATGTTTTACCGTTGAAAGTTAATTCTTTTAAATTTAAAAATCCTAGTAAAGTAAAGTACTATTATATATTTAGCCCAGAAATAATCTGTTTTCGTTACAAATTCTACTATTTGGTTCAAAATTTAATTATTTTAATGAAAATTAAACTGTTTTTATAAGTCATAGTTTTTGGACTGAAAATTCATCTTTTGGTAGAAAAGTAATTTTTTTGCTGAAAAATAATCTTCTTTGGTTGAAAATTTAAGTCTCTTCTAAAAGTATCGTCTTTTTGGCTTGAAAATTCCACTAATTGGTTGAAAATGCATATGTTTTTGGTTGAAGCTTAATATTTTTTGTTTGAAAATTCTGTCATTTTGTTGAAGATTCATATTCGATAGTCAAAAATTCAACTATTTGGTTGAAAATTAACTTTTTTGCTGGAAATTCATTTTTTCGGGTTTCAAA
Source organism: Andricus quercusramuli (assembly GCA_932178445.1). Lineage (NCBI taxonomy): Eukaryota > Metazoa > Arthropoda > Insecta > Hymenoptera > Cynipidae > Andricus > Andricus quercusramuli. The sequence goes on along the minus strand of CAKNXH010000063.1, from coordinate 955,791 downwards.
GTGTAATGATTTTTTGAATATTGGACTTTTTAGATAGAAAGCTTTGCTCTTTTGTTATTAATTCGTCTTTTTGTATTGAAAATTAATCTTTCTTGGTTGGACATTCCACTATTTTGTTGAAAGTGCAATATATTTCTAGTTGAAATCTTAGAAATATGGTACCTAAATTAATGTTATTCAAAAGAATTTAATCCCTATTTTCTTAAAAGTTTTGAGAGCATTTTGAGCTGTGAAGTCTGAAATCACCTTTACAATATTTTTCATGGTATATTTTACTCGGAGTTCTACACAGTTTTATTCTTTTCAAAATGTATGTAATAAAGTAATTAGTATTCAATAATAATTATTATAAGCGCTTAAAAGTGAACCAAAAGCAATGTAATTATCGACCGGGAAAACTGGAAAGAAGTCTGGAATACTTTTTTGAAGTTCGAGTGGTCACCCTGAATTAGATTTTATTATTGAGAAACGATTGAAATTAGCTCGAACGTCAAAGCCTTTTAACTCTCTGAAATATCCTCTCTATTAACCGTGTAACAATATATAATCTTATCAATCATCTTCTCCACGACTCACGAATTAGAAAGTTCCGTTTCCATATTTTTGGAACCTGATAAAAGGTAAACATGCCAATGGCAAAAAAAGTTTCTCTGAGGTTCGATTAAAATAAAAATTAAATAAATATAAAAATTAAATTACAAAGGACGTGAGCAGATTTTGATCGATATTTACAACCTGGAGGCTGTAAATGGTAAAATCGCGGACTAAATAAATGAAGAAAGGTATTACGCGAGCGAGAGCGACTTCGTAACGCGATCTTAGCGCGAGTAAGCGTTCAAGAAGTCAGCCCAGGACAGAGGGCACACGTGCTTGCATTTTCGAAAACTATTGCTTCTCATTATAAACGCCCTGCAGAGTGAATTTATTGCTTATCGACATTCGGCCGGATTAATCATATTTCTGTTTGTTTGAAAGGCGTCTATTTTTAAACACTGCATCATAGGACTATATCTGTATTGAAAGTCGACTTTCGGTAAAATGGTAATGAATAATCAGTTTGTGATTTAAAAGAAATTCATGAATATTCTGATGAGGGAATACTGCTTGCATTAAATTTTATATCATTTGAGTCAATTGTTGAGTGTAAAAATGAATAATATTTATACTTTGTTGGTAATTTGCTTTGTGCCTGCATTATAATTTGGTGTTCAGGGTGAGCTGCTTGTCTCGTGTTATACCTCGGGCGAATAATTATTGAGATGAAAGTGAATTATACCGTTTTTTAGCTTTTGTATACAATTTTTATAACACAGGGCTTTTTTATTATTAAGTGGAAAAGAAATGTTAGGGAAATCGTTTTTCATTTCAAATGGAATAAAACGAAGTCTTTATTTGAATTTTGATTGAATTTCAATAGCGAGGCTGAAATTTTATTTTTTATTTACAGGTAGAATAATTCTGGGATGCAATCGAGATGCTGATATACCGGTCGCCGGTACTGGAGTCGAACCCATTCATTGTATGATCGAAAACAATAACGGCGTTGTCACACTTCATCCTATAAATGGTAACACATCCATCGATGGAATTCCAGTCACTTCTCCTGCTCGACTTACTCAAGGTAAAATCAATCTATTTATGTTTTTATATCTTTTAGACCTCACTCTTGCGAAAAATACCCATTTTTTAAATAAATTATCATGTGGGCTAATTATTGTCATCTTTATAAGATAATTTTTAACTTAATAAAGACTGATTTCCAATTATCATTAGAAAAATAAAAAAGACGAGTGAAAAAAAAGGAAGGAGATAAGGAGCTTGCCTAAGTCGCCTTATTTTTCTTTCCTCTTTTTGTATTTAGTTTTTTTTTTTTTAATGAATCCTTTTTGATCATGGATTTTTGGGGTTTTAATTCCATAAAATAAAATAAAAATCGATACGACACAATTGAAACCAGTTCTAAGTTTTTAAGTTGAAAATCATGAAATAGGGTCATCCACTAATTTTTTTTTATTTTTGCATATTAAAGTAT
>CAKNXH010000063.1:887602-953749 GCA_932178445.1 Andricus quercusramuli | reverse complement strand
CGCGAAGAAATCGCTAGTCATAAGTGTACTCACTTTTGGCAAATTATTCAAACTGGCTTTAACGTATCTAGGCACATTGATACTTCATAAAAATAAACTCTTTTCGCCAAAAACTTTGATAATTAATTATTTCAATTATTTTTATCAAACTGACCATGTATTTTCTTCCGTTTTGGCGGCTGGTGACGTCACACCACGTGCTTCAAGCCGTGAGGGCGCCACATGCTTTTTTTATAAACCGACGTTTGCGGTGGATATTTTATCACTTTTTAATTAATTATTATAAATTATTAAACAAACGAAATTAAGTTTTAATTTCACATTTCAATTCTTTGGGAGTCAGAGTTTATAAAAAACTCAACTGTAAGGCAAACAAAATTTTTGTGGATGACCCTATTGAAAGTATTTCCGATTGGACAAATCGTCAAATTTGTAACTGCGTAGTTTTTCTGGTAAGTATGATTTTAAAACAATCAAATGTGACCGTCTAAGAAGAAAGGGACCTAATGCGGAAAAAATCGATTTTTAGTTTCTTTAGAATAATCAATAGTTTATTATTTGCTCTTTCATAATAAAAAATATTATTCCTACATTTGACAAATTCAAATTGTCATTAAAGTGCCACCGCGCGTTAGATCCCTTTCTTCGCGAACGGTCACAAATTAAAAAAAAAGCATGTATCGATTCAAAAATGTTGTGATATTCAACCATATAAATATAGTAACAAAGTCTAGCAAAGTCTAACAAAGTAGTAGCAATCATTCAAATACGGATGCTTTCAAATTTTAACGTCATTGAAATAAAAAAAATGTTTTTCAATACTATTAAATTTCATTTTTTTAATACAAAATACGCAATTAAAAATTGGAACTTATAAAATCGAATTTTAATCAGGGTGCACCATTGATAATATTTAAACATTTTCAAATTAAATACTTTCAAAAAGTTCAAAAAAATTTGAATGTTTTCAAATTGGGACGTCATCAATTGCAAAAAAAGTAGTTTCTATTTAATTATGCTTTTCATTTAGAACGGCTTCATCTAAGAACTTTTATTACAATAAAATGATCTTTTTAAAAAGTCAGTGTTTCAACATAAGATTTATTTTTAACTTACAAGGTTTAAAAAGTTAATGAATCAACACATTTCAAAGATTAAATTTTTTTTCAATCAAACATTTCTAATTTTTGTTTTAAAAGTATGTATAATTGTATATGTATATATTATAACTACACAAATTGATTACATTCAATCAAACCTTTCGAATTTGCAACATTTAAATTTAGCATATTAATTGCATTACAGAATTATGTATGAATTTCCTTTGATATAATTGTTCAAAAATTTATTTTTGAAATTACCTACAACTAAATAAAAATGTAACCAAATAATTAAGTTTAAAAATATTGAAAGAATTTCTAGCAACACTGATTTCGATTTTGAAGTTTTGTATAAAAGAGTAACTTTAAAGTAACTTAAGTCAGTTAGGGCAGTAACTGTAACACTAATCGACTAGAAATCTTCAAAAAAATCGCATTATTCGCATTAAATTACGAAGAAAGTCGCGTGGAATTTCGAAAAATGTCCACAAAAAGTCGAATAAAAATTGTAAAGATAATGAAAAAAGCAGTATCAGAGACTGAGTGAATGAAATAATAACTTTATTTGTTTAGGAATATACAGTAAATAATTCTCGTTGATGTTCAAATATTATTTGCACAATCAAAATAAATTCTCAATTAAAAACAAATTTTCAACAATAGTCATTCAACTACAAGGATTGTGAATCTAGGTTTAGAATGTTTTTTTTTTTTCTGAAATGATACATTTTCAACTTGGATGTTTTTTGAATGAGAGAAGTTTATAATTTGCATTATTTTTTAACCTCAGGAATATTCATTTTAAACATTTTAAACTTGAACTTATTCAGCAGTTGATGCTTCAAATTAGAAACGGTACAATTTGAATATAAAATTATTCATTATTTAATAATTCAGATTTCACAGCGCAAAATGCTCTCGAAACAGGGGAAATAGTGTGGGTTTTCACATAAATAGTTGAATAATAAATAGTTGAATAATAAGGACATAAATTCTTTCAAATAACATTATTATAGATTACAAATTAAATTCAATACCAAACGCTTTAAATTGTTAAGATTTCAAGTCGAAATATATTGCATTTTTAACAAAGTAGTTGAATTGTCAACCAAAAGAGATGGATTTTTGACCAAAGAGTTGAGTTTTCATGTTAAAAAGACGAATAATTTAGAAAACAGTTATCTTTTGAACCTGAAAAGAGGACTTTTAATCAAGAAAGATGAATTTTTAAACAAAAAAGGTTAATCTTAAACCAAATAGTTGAATTATCAACCTGAAAAGTTGAATTATCAACAAAAAAGATCATTTTAAATGAAGAAACGTGAATTTTCAACCAAATAGTGGAACTTTCAATCAATAGAGACGAAATCAATCCATAAGGACGTATTTTCAGTTGAATTTTTGACCAAAAATGTTGACTTTTTAACGAAACAATTGAATCAAACACTTCAATTGTCAATCCAAAAAGACGGATTTTTTAGAAGAATGTTGAATTATCAGCCTAAAAAGTTGAATTTTCAACTAATAGATTATTTTCAACAAAAAATAAAGAGTTTTTAACCAAACAGTTCAATTTTAAAAGAAAATGTTTAACTAATCAGTTGCATTTACATCCAAATAGTTGGACTTTCAATGTAAAAAAACGAAAGTTTAATTAAATAGATGAATTTTCAACCAAATCGTTGAATTTTCATGTCAGAAAGAAGAATTTTTTACAAGACAGTGACATTTTCAACAAAAAAGTTAATGTTCAACCAAAAAAAATGAATTTTCAACAAAAAAAAAGAGTAATTTTGAATCCAAAAGGATGAATTTTTTATCCAAAAAAGGCGAATGTTTAATAAAACAGTAACATTTTTGATAAAAAAGAATTTATTTTCAACAAAATAATTAAATTTACAATGGAATGAACTTTTAACCGAAAATAGTTGGGTTTTCTTATTGGGTTTTGCTAATTCAGTTTGCATTTAAGCGTACAGTTTATCCGGGTAATAATTTATTATTTCACATCCTTCGAAATTTTAGGCTTTCTTTAGACATAATTGTTGAAAACATCAATTCTAAGACAGTAATTTTGAAATCTCTAATTTAACTTTTTAATTAATTTATTTCTCATTTTTCTGTGTGAATTAAAATGTGGAATTTTTTATAAAATCTTTAATTTTCAGGTTGCATGGTAACGATAGGAAGATCAAACTACATGAGGTTCAATCACCCAGCCGAAGCAAAGCAGCTAAAATCCGTCCTACCCAACTCCAGAATATCAATGGCGCCAATATCTTTCTCATTCTCGGATGTCCTGGATAGCCACCTGGAGCGAAAACCACCAGTTCCTCCAAGGAAATCACCCCGAAATTCCTGCTCAGACGACGAAGTCGGTTTTCTGAGTAAAATAACCAAATTCGAGATGCTGGCCAGACAAAACAGAAACTGCGTCTCCCCAAAGGTCTTCCCAGCTGGAGGTCTCACAACAAATGTTCCAGCTGACCAGATTCTCGGCCACTCCAGATCATCAAGCATAGCCTCCCTCTCAAAACTCAGCATTTCAAGTCCTCTACAGAATCTCACAAATCTCGACAGAAGTCGATCAAACACGCCCTCCTTCAATAGTCCCGGAACACCTCATCGTCTCGAAGATTCTAGACAAAAGTTAGAAATGAACAAAACACCCAGTCGCTCAAACACACCCAATCAACTTTACCAAAATAGCTCCACAAATCAGAACCACATCCAAATAATTTCGGCAGCTGAAACTTACTTAAATGCTTACAAGTCGAATCTAAATCACAACAATAATGAAAATCAGGATTTAATGTCGAGGAGTATGATTTGCCAAGGAAGCAATGATTTCGACAGGCTAAGTAGTGATTTTGATATGAGTCAGAGTCTGATAGTCGCCAAAACGACAACAACTGAATACCTCCAGGTTGAAAAATTTGATTCTAATCCAAACCTCTATCATCGAGGATCAGGGATTACTCTAAATGGCACTAGTTGTAGAAATTCGCAGGAATTTGGTTCTAATTCGAATATAAAGAAGGTGCAACCGATGAGTCCAGCTTTTAATCGAAATCCGAGGTATGAGAGTAAGAAAAGCTTTGGACGTGTTAAGAGTCCCACGCCTAGTACCGGAAGCGGATGTTCCTTGGAAGAGCTTAGAGAGAGACAGGTGGATGCAGAGAATAAGAGAAGAGAGGCTGAGAATAGACGGCAGCAAGCTCAAGAAGAGAGACTGAAAGAACAGGAGATTGAGAAGCAAGAAAAACTCAGGCTAGAAGAGATTCTGGCCATGTGTGCAGAGTATGAGAGGCAGAGCACTATCGACAAACCCAGGCAACCTAACAGGTGATTAGCATGTCACGTTCTTGGGATTAACCATCTTATGTCAAGAGTTATACTCGCGAGAACTTTCGTCTATTAATATGTTATTTGTTTTTAAATTCGAGACTTGGTGTTCAACAGTAAACGAAAAAAATTAGTTGTCAAAACTTTACTTGACCGTCTAAGACTTTGTGATAAGCCACAATTTTCTAAAAATCTCGTATAACGTTTATTACAAGGCTCAAGCCATTCTTCGAAATAATGAAAAGAGTCCGCAAATTATGCAATGACTCTCTCATAAATTAATTCGCGGACTCTTCATCATTTTAATTATTGTTTTGAACCTTGTAATAGACATTATATGACATTTTTGGCCTACCTTAAAGTCTTAGTCTTATTCATTTTCCTTTTACCTGAAAAGCAGCTCTGAAAGAATAAGGTTTCTTTCTTATAAAATACAATTTGTCGTTTCCAGACGTTAAGTTAAGAATATTTTACATCTCGAAGTTCTATTTATACCGAAAAAGCATGCTTTTCTTGATTTACTTCAAAATTATTGGTTGGACTGAAAAATAGTTTGAATTAATGTTGCAAATCTCGGCGAAATATATATATATATATATATATATATATATATATGTATATTTCTTTTTGTTTTAATACTTTTTTCAGTGAAACAACCCTCCTCAAGAAAAAATGAAAAAAAAAAAACAATTTGTTTTACTTTTCAAAATCAGTAAAATATAAATCACCATTTTCGATACTCAAAAACCCTAATTGAGTACTTTTTCCAAAATTTTACAAAAATTAATTTAAAAAAATCAACTTTATTTATTTTTTCAATCCCTGGTGGAACATTTTTTTACAAATAAGTACGAAAAACTATAACTATTTTTACAGGAAAATACAAATAAATACAATAAATTACAGGAAATATGAACTTTAGTCTATCATTTTGACGATTTTTTTACTTTTTTTTTTGTATATTGTTGTATTTCATTGTAGATTTAATATTTTACAAGAAAATGTACAAGAATTTACCAGTTTTGCATCCAAAAAGTTGTTCTCTTTCGACCTAGGACGATCAAACACTGATAAGAAAAGAATTTTACGTTAAGCTGTGCAAGTGATTCCTATTTTAGAAAATCTTTTACGTTTAAACTATATAATATTAAGTGCAATAATCTCCCAAAAATAAAAAATAAATGTTTAAATTCCAGAGTTTGAAGTTAAACTTCACTTTTTTCGGTTTCATAGAGATTATTTACATTTAAATATTTGTTATCCCAGGTCAAAAACAAAACAAATATTTTTATGAAAAAATTGTAATTTCGTATACTTTCTTGTTAAATATTTCTTGTATTTAAGTTACAGTATTCTATAAAATTGTTTGCAGTTTCTTGAAACTTATCGTAATTGTTTTTCCACAATTTTGACCCCCCCCCCCCACCTCTATGTAACGCTTTTTCCGACTTTTCTCTGTAGTTTTTCACCATTATGTAACACTAAGCTAGACCCCCCCCCCCCCCACGAAGTGTTACGTAATTTATGCACGATACCATAGCAATAAAAAACTAACGAATTTGGCTTCTCAAGAGTCGAAAATGCAGATATATATATATATATATATATATATTTTTTTTTTTTTCATTAAGTCTACGCTAGTAACTAAAATTAAGAATGCCCACTGATTTTGAAAAATATCAAAAACATTTTTTTACCTTCATTCACCCTTTTTCCATTTTTCTCGAGAACGGTTGGTTAATTGAAAAAAACATATGATTATGAAGATATATTTCATTGGCAGAAATCCTAAGAATTTGTTTATCGGGACAAAATTATAATTTTCTGAAATTTGTACTTTACGGCTTTACGCTCTTCCCTAAGCAAAGTAAAATGAAATGATTTGTCGGAAAGTTTTGTGCTGAAAAGTTTCTTGCCGAGTGAAAAGAGAGTTGGGTCGTGTAGTAGAGAATTTGATGATAAGCTGACTAAATGAAAGGAGAATTATGTTTGAGATGAAGTTTAAATGACATTTTTCTTATGAGATGTTTTGGATTTGTTCTCGCCGCATTTTGCCTTATGTATTTATGATTTTTATACGAGAGATTTGTTTTTTATGTAAGTCTTTAATCATCATAACTCAATGGACTGACGTTTTAATTTTCTTAACAATAATAATGTCAGCCATTTAATTTATCTTGTGATTGGATTATGTAACTGCGTTTCTTTAATGGAATCAAGGGTTGCAAAATGTTATCATCGTATATCATCTCTACAGCTCTAATGCTGAGAAATAAGTAGCTAATTTGAATTTCGCAAATAAAATAATTTAATCAGTTAGGTATTTAGGGGACAGGTAAAGAAAAATTTGAACCATGTGTTTGTAGTAAGTGGGTGGAAATTAAAAAAGGGGTATTCAGTGTACGCAATTAAAACGTAAAATGAGTTTACAGATCGCTTAAAACATTTTTTAGTTGAAAAAATTTAAATATCACAAAATCTAGACATTTTTTTCTGAAATATCTTTTCTTGCTTATAATAAGAAGTAAATTAATATTTCAATTTTATTGAAGTCATTTTTTAATAAATAACTTCTTAATCAATTTTTATCGTAATCTATGATTGATTTAATACCTAACATTTTTTAAAAACCTTTCAAATATTTTAAATTACAACAGTATATGATTTTATATACTTTTTTTATTTTCAAATATTTTCTAAACATAGAATTACTTTCCTCAGAACCATCATGGAGAATTCAATAAAAATTCTTTAGAAATTTTTTAAGCTTTGTTCAAAAATTGTATGGCTGATTTGGTATAATCTATGGATTTTTTAAATTTCAATAAATCTAGATTGAAGTCGATATTTCCGTTAAAATATGAAAACATATTTCAAAACTACTGTTTTGTGATATTTAAATTTTTTTCATTCTATGATCATTTCATTTCGTTTGGAAAATTACTAAAAAGTTAAAAATTGATATTTCTTTATTCACTTTAATTTAGAAACTACTAATGTATGTTCAAAACTAAATAACCAAGCAAATTAATTTTCTTAGGATTATAAGTTAAATAGGCATATATCATTTCTTTTAACACTTACATTTGATATATTTTCAAGTTTTTTTAAAAACAATTTATCTCATGAAATTTATTTTTGTATAAAAGACCTTGAGTTTTCAGGGAGTTAAGAAATTATTAATTTTAACGATGAAAAGGTCATCATTCGTCTGCCAGACATCCTGTTTTATCCTCTAATGTTGGAAATCTCAATGTTCTAAATACGACGAATAAAACAGAATTTCCGATTCTTGTTTTAAATTCTGTAATCAGAAGCAATTTCTGGTCAATTATTTAAAGAATAAAAATTGAGAAACCCAGGGAATTTTTATGACAAGTAGAAAATTCATCTATTTTTTTATATCATTTTTCGAAAGGACTCAAATATTAAAGTTCGAAAATCTGAGTACAAAATGATAAAAAATTTGATTATGCATTCAATTCTAAAGCGAATTTCCAACTTTTAGTTAAGATTTGACAGATTGATAAAAAAGTAGATAATTTATTTACTTCGTCTAATTATTTTGCAGAATAATGACAAATGGATCGCTAACAAGAGACAAGAGACCAGGTCACAATTCTCCTTTCGGAAGTCCGAAGAGTCCTTCCAAGATTCAACCACACTTCGCGTTCGATTCATCGAAGGAAAGCAGATCAGCTGTCTACGAGAACGTGAATGTGAATTCGAAGGTGAATCACCAAAACGGAGATACGCCAAACAACAGTCGAACTACATCAAATTTCGTACACGAAGAAAATGAGTATAAATCGAATGGCAGGGATCCTCATCCAACTACCCCGAACAACCAATCATCGAAATGGCTAAGTGCTTCTAGCACCGCGGATTCGGACTTTTCTAATTCGATGTCTCATGCTCTGAGTCCCAATTACGAGAACGTGAGAGTCGAAAACGGTGCTATTAACGTAATGGAATCGCCAGTTCTGACTGAGAAAGAATCACAGCACTCGAGTGTATACGATCGGGCCAAAAGCGAGTCTCCATCGATCTTCGGTAAGACTGAGGACTGACTCTAGGATTAGAACAGAAAGATTACTTTCCAAGAAATACTTTTCCAGGTGCCAAAATAGTACTTCATTCGCTATTTTGACGTAACAATTAGCCGCTGATGACAATATTTCTTCTCTTTATCTTTAAACATATTTTCGATCTCTTCGCTAAATTGGCTAAAATAATAACTGACATCTCAAAAATCGAAATTTCAAAATATTTCAAGGGATTTCGAAGATTTGAAAACATTTCAAGGTATTTCGAAAATTTTCACGAGATTTCAAAGATTTCAATAAATTCCAGGGGGTTTTAAAGTATTTTAACTGATTTCAGAGATTTGAAAGGATTTTATAGGGCTTCAAAGCTTTTGAAATAAAAAATTCTAAAGGATTCCAGATAATTATAAACAGATTTTAACGGATATGAAGAGATTTCAAGAAGTTTCATCTGATTTCATAGGATTTTAAGGTTTTAAAAATGTTTGGTGACATTTTAAGGGATATTACGAATTTATAGGGATTTGATCGGACCTACGAAATTTTATAGGATTTCGAAGGACCATAAGTATTTCTTAAATTTCAATGGATTTCAAAGGATTTGAATGATTTCAGGATATTTTAAAAGATTCCAAGGAATTTCAAGATTGCAAACATTTTTAAGGGATTTTTAAAGGGTATCAGAGATTTCATGGGATTATATGTGGTCTCACCGAATTTTTTTTTTAATTCCTAAAGGAATTTTAAAGGATATTAAAGATTTCAAGAAGTTGTACGGAATTTCATAAGATTTGAGAGTTAAAAATTGTCAAGGATTTTAAAGTATATTCAGTGGGGAGATTATATTGACCTTTGATGGAAATAATTGTTTATAATATTGGATGTTGATTTTGGCTTTAGGGTCACAATGAATAATTCAATTAATTTTTAATTGAACCAAGCGTTTCGGTGCACAATGGTGGCCCTCATCAGTGGTTAATTTTTATTCTGGAAAAGACAGTTACAAAAAAATATCTATAAGGGACGCAGTATAAGAATTCAATTCATATAAGAAAATTATGTAAAATTTACGCAAACATGACCAAAGACAGTCAAGACTGTACTTAACCTTGAAATAATTTTCTTATATGAATTGCATTCTTACACTGCGTCCCTTATAGATATTTTTTTGTAACTGTCTTTTCTAGAATAAAAATTAACCACTGATGAGGGCCACCATTGTGCGCCGAAACGTTTGGTTCAATTAAAAATTAATTGAATTATTCATTGTGACCCTAAAGCCAAAATCAACATCCAATATTATAAACAATTATTTTAAAGAATAAAATGTATTTTAAGGTTCCGAGGAATTTCATGAGATTCCAAAGAATTTAGTAGGATTTCAAAATAAATAAAAATATTCCATAAGACTATAAGGAATTTAGAAGGATTTCATGGGTTTAAAAAATTGGAGAGTTTTCCAGGATTTTCAGAAAATATATTATAGTTTAAAGGGCTTTACAATATTCTGTGGCATTTCAGTGGATATAAAAAATGTTATGATTTTTTAAAGAAATTTTGAAATATATTACAGTTTTTAAAATCTTTTACAGGATTTTTCTCGATTTCCAATTTTACAATTCCGAGGAATTTATCGATATTTCAAGATTTGCAAGTGTTTTCAAAGAATTTTTTAGGATTTAAAAAAAAAAGGACACGTTTCTTACCTACAGTAGCTATTGCAATGACTGATATTGTTTAGTAGTGTATATTTTTAAGCCGAAATTGCATAATTTTAAATTAGATTATAAAAAAATGAATGAATTCATATTTCCTTAATATTTTCGATCTTTTTTTAATTGATTATCAGACAAAAATTCATTAGATCAAATTGAAAGCGTTTGAAATCCGGAATTTCATTTAATCGCATTCTAAAGTGAAAAATATCAAATTGACAACTTTCAAACTTGAATAATAATAAATTGAATCACTAAAAATGATTTAGTTCCAAAAGGAATTTTAGGGTATATTTTAGAATATTGCAAGGAATCTAACGTAATTACAATATTTTCAACGATTTCTAAAGAATTTCAGAAGAATTCAAAAAATTTCAAAGTATTTACAAAGTTATCCAGGATATCAATTATATTTACATGATTGCAAGGAAGAAATGAAATTAAATTTCTGGGGACTTCTAGGGATTTCTAAAGATTTTAAGAAATTTAGAGATTTCAAAAAATGTCACCAAATTTAACATTGGATTTTTAATAAAATTGTAAGATTTTTAAAGAAATCGTACGGATTTCAAGTGATGTTAAAGATTTCAAGGGATTTAAAAAGATTGACGAGTTTTCCAGGAAATTTCAGAAGATTTTAGCAGATTTCATAGAATCTAAAGGATTTCACTGGATTTCAAAGCTTTCAGGGTATTTTACAAGATTCGAAAGGATTTTATTTTATTTTATTTTATGGGGAATGTATAATTATATATTGTACACCAAATATAAAAAGTAGTTAACCCTGCGATTTAATATTTTTAAAATTGCATGACATTACTTGGCTACTATTTTTCAAAATGTATGCTACTATTAACACTAATTTGAATATCTCAAATCAGTCCGAGGTCTGAAAGTGGATTATTCTCGAGTTTTTCGTCTACGTTCACATTTTTCAAACAAAAAGGTACACGGATACAAATTAGAGAATTTTAAAAATCATTTAAAGCAGTCTTTTATGATTTATCCCAGGTAAAAATATCCACATGGGTTTTCACGTGGAAATTTACGTGGAAATCGACGTGAATTCATCCAACTACGTGGAAATCTACATGGAAATTTAAAACCCTTCACGTGGAAATTTTAACGTTATTTTTAACGTAAATATTTTCACGCAGAAATCAACCTGGAATTTCACGAGGAAGGTTTCAAAATTCCATGTGGATTTCCACCTGGTTGGATAAATTCACGTGGATATTCACGTAAATTTCTACGTGAAATTACACGTAGAAATCTATATGGATATTTTCACCTGGGATGCGATTTTAATTTCTAATCAATCTGAATTTCAAAACAAACAAAAAAACAATGTGCAATAAATCCTAACTTGAAAAACACCAAACTTTGAAGCAGGAAAAGTTGTTGGAGAAAATCGAAAATATTGGAGAAAATCGAAAGAAATTTGGAAAGTAAAAGTTTTGAAGCAAATCTTTATTATTAAATGAAGCATTTAAATTGTGATGCATCAAAATTGTGTCCGCTTGGACACATGGAAATGTTTAAGGTTTCTCGTTCGATCAGCGAAGTTATACTTTTTAAGAATTTCACATGAAATATCTAAATCTAAAACTAAATTTTATTAACATAATTAGAAACAATATCATTTAAGAGAATCCAGTTTTCAAACACAGAACTGAATACATCCATTTTTTCTAATATTTAAATTCCGAATTTTGTATTCAATAAAACTTCCAATATTTCATGTAAGGTATGAAATCTTCTCTAAAAATATAAATATTTTAATATCGTGAATGTAACTTTTTTTGTACAGGTAAAATACATCTGAATGGAACGAAGATTAATGGGCAGAATGCAGCATCTGGAAATTACGAGAACTTCATGCCACTAAATGGCAACACTAGTGTCTACGAGAACGTCGCCATGCCTCGCAACAACAGTCAGATATCTCCATACACCCTGCCCAGAAGGAAAACGCCAAAGACTAGTTCTTGTGAAGTCATCGAGAACAAGTTGTTGGTTTCAGACGACGATCTTCTAGATGCAATTGAACAGCTGAAAATGTTGCCAAAGTGTAGTGATACTGTGCATACTATGCCCAAGAGGATCAACTCGGAAAAGGATAACACGAAATCGAACGAAGTAAAAGCTGACAAGGAAAAGAAGGCTCTCGAGCAAGAGGATAGGAGAAAGTATATGGATTTTCTGCAAAACGAGAAGCGACATATTATGGGGAATATGGAGGTTTTCAAAAGAAGCGTTGCTGACATTGAGAATCAAGAAGAGGAAATCAATAGAGAGGTGAACTTCTAGAATATTGTTGAGTTTCCAGATACATAACATATTCTGTATGGACAAAGACATTTTACTTGATAACAGAAATAATCTGAATTTATTTAAGAAAATTGAAAAATTTAGATAAGAGCATATTCTGAATTTTCCAACTGTACTTTAGACTTTTTAAAATCACTTTACTCACTTTAAATCTCACTTAATATCTCGTAAAATTATGAAATTTTGAAACATTCAATTTCGTATCCTTTCACTTTGAAATATTCCACTTAGAAGGTTTTCAAATTAAAAATCAGTTTTGAATTTACTAATTCTATAATCGTTGCATGTTCAAGACCTCGAAAAAATGTGCAATTTTAATGATTTGAGTTTGAAAATGTGAATTTTTAATTAAGGCCTCAAGAAAAAACTAATTTTGATGGCTTTCACTTTAAAATTCCACAATTTTAAATGCTTTTCGTCTAGAAATTGTCCAACTTTAAAGACTTCGAAATTGAATCTACATCATTTTGACGGTTATTGATTTGAAATTGAGTTGTGCAATATTAAACAGTTCTTAATTCATTAAATTTTTTATTGTTTTTGAAAGGCTAACTTTCAAAATAGATGGAATAAATTTTGAACATCCTTATTTGATGGTTCCATTACGCATTAAAAAAACAGTTTTACATAGTTTGAGTTTTCTGAAATTTGAAAGTGCAGGTCATAAACATTTTGTTATTCAAAACCTTTGAAATTTCTAAAGATTTTTGAAAAAAGAACTCTTAAAAACCTAAAATATTGCAAATTCCCAACAGTTATTTATTAGAAAATAAAAATAATGTTTAGTCCACTTAAAAAAACAGGATCCATAAATTGTACTTTTTAGAGTTTTCATTCTGTCAAGCTATGTACTTCTGGTTTGGCATTAATTTACGCTTGTGAATTTAGTAGATTCTAGAAATAAACAATACAAGTTTCTTTTTTCCTCAAAACTTGGAAAATAATTCTAAATTTTGAAAAAAATTCTAAAAATAGTCAAATATTTGTTAAAAATATAACCGAAATCAATTTAAAAAAATGTTATCCTCAATTAATAAAAACATTGTAAATTTGGTTAAATACTGGATTATGGAATTTTCGATGTAAATAATGCCTGGGAAATAATCGAGACCTCGTAAGAATGAAAATAAATTGTATACAAAAGAGGCTCTTTTTGAAATAGTCGAAACCAATTTTACTACTTTTTTATTTTTGGTTTCTTATTTTTTACATTTCTAAATTAAAGCTTGTCAGAAAATTTCTAATTTCATCTAAAAAAAACTATGTTATACAAATATTTTCACTCAAGCAGTACGGAAATTCATCTTCTAAATTTATTTATTTTATTTTGGTTAACAAACTACGAAAAATAATAGAACATAGCTAAAAATCACATCAAATTATTATCAATCTAGAGAGTTACCTAGAAATTATTACACTGGGCGCGTCATTATTCTTATCAGTGGCATGCATGCTCGGGTTAGTGGACTAATATTTATTTTACTTTTTACATTTACGCCAAGTACGTGCCTCTGCTTCACATGCATTCAAACGAGCTAACATTTCTTCACGTTCAGCTTACTTCCTCATCTCGTTAACTAACCATCTTTTAACTTCGAATTTCAAAAATTTTCGTTAAAGTAAAAGTTATCAAGTTTTCAATCCTCGTCAAATAAAGTGCAATTAGATCAAGTCGGGAAGAAAGGAGAACATTACAGTTCTTCTTTAAAAGTAACTTATGTGCTTTCGAGAAATTAATAACTGCATTAAAACGATGAAGGTATTTATTAAAAATGATTCAATAAGAAAGTTTATATATTTTTGCATACTAAGAACCTTTTTTATAACTTTTTAGAAATAATACTTCCAATTACTTTTTAAAGATTATAATTTCTACGAGTTTCTAAAACTGCCAATTTTCTTAAGTTTCTAATTATAAAATAATGTATTAAAATTGATTCATTTTTTCTTATTTTCCAGCTCGAGCTCGAGAAAGCTCTTTTGTCCGCGGAATACGAATCGGAATCGTTGAAACTCACACAAGATGAGGGCGAGAAGATAAGAATTCAGATGCGAATAAACGAACTGGAGAGAGAAATGTCACAGGATGGTTCTTCTCAAGCCAATTCGCAAGCAGAAGCGAGACAAAGAGTTCAGAAAGCTCAGCAGCTTTGTAATGATTTAGAAGATGAACTTGGAAATTGCGAAAATGAAGAAACTCGAGACGAGCTTACGAAAGAATTAAATACACAGCTGGATGTTTTTGAAAATGAGAGAAAGGCTTTCGAAGATCTAGAGTTTCATCACTTAGAAGAAGAAGCCAGCAAGTTAGCTACAAGAGAAGAATTGCAAAGGTAAGAAACTCTATCAAAAAAGACATACTTAAGACTAAGAAAAACACATTCATAATTCATTTCAACGTTTAATTACTTAGAAAATGTAAACACGTTGAGAACAAATGAAGGGTGGTAGTGCATAATAAACTAAGGAACATTTTTTCCGAAAACTTTGTCTTTTCATACAAATTCTTTTCAAAAGAAAACTAATACACATGGTGTTGAAAGGATTGGTTCGAAATCGCTTTTTCATCATATTTTTAAAGTAAAATTGTCATATTCATTAAAAATAAAGACTTTTTGTGATGAAACTATGTTTTATTCAATTAAATAAAAACGTTTATTGAAATAACTTCATGTATCAACAAGAAAAATGGAAAATTTTATTATTTTTCATTACCTGAAAGCGAAAAAGCGTCTATCACACTGCGAAACCGTTTCATTCAAACTCGATTTCCTCGGAACTGAATTAATTTTCTCGATCAGTTTTGTTCTCTGGGTTCAGCTTCAACACACCCATATCTCGGTAACGAGTTTTTTATTTTTGTAAAAATTTGAAAATTAGATTTTTAACAACTCAATATCTCAGGAGTGGGTTAACTGTTTTTCCAAAAATTTCTTAATTAATTTTTGAACTATATAATTTTGGACTATAGTTTCTCATAACTAGAAGGTTCTTTGCAACCAAACTTTTTTGGTGTCGATTCAGCAAAACATCAGTTCGGAAGGTTGTTCTTGTTTTTCTTTTTAATTCTGAAATCGATCGTATAGAATGTTTTTTTTCTCTCCTACAAAATTTCCATTTTGTCCCTTACCTCGTTATGCTGTGCCACTCTTCAAATATTAAGCCAAGTTGTCAGATTTAAAGTTTATCAATCATGAATTATTTTCCTTTCAAGGTATCTTAGTGAACTTTCAACGAGGATAGAAAGTAGAAAAGTTCAACTCACACATTTGGAATCTCAAAAGTGTGAAATCAAAAACTCTGCGAGCAAGGATACCAAGAATTTGGAAAGACAAAAGTTGGGGCACTTGAGAAGATTAGAAGAGGTATGCTAATTTTAGAAATGGTTTTTGTCAAGAAAAATTTGGTTTACTTTAAAATTGTAAATATTAAGTTTGTTATAAACAACTTTTATTGATGTCAATGGATTTTAATAAATAATTTTTCTCATACGCATAATTTTAAATTGAAAACTACAACTGAAATTTTTAATTCCAGAAAATATTTATAATGAACTTTTGTATTGAAAATATTATTTGTAATTGTATGTACGGACTTGAAAATTGTCAAACTTTCTCGTAAATATCTTTTTCCATCAGAAATAATTTAATTGTATGTATAACAAAATATAAAGCATTTTTGTTGATTCAGTTTCAGAATTCAGTATTCAATTTCGAGAAATCAAAACTGAATTCCAAATTCAATTGAAAATGACAACTTCAAATTGGAAAGTTTAATAACTAAGTAATTTTCCACTCAAAGTGTTAAACATTAAAAAATTTGACATGGAAAGAGTTTCTAATGAAACAATTTTAATTGAAAGCCTTCAAGATCAGATAATCTTCAAATTACGAACGATTTCAAAATTGAAAAGTTTTTATTTTTTGACATAAAAACTGCAATGAATTTTGTGCTAGCAATAAGTATTAAAACTGAGAATAAATTAATTTTCAAATTAGAAGACTGACCAATTTCAAACTAAAAAAAAATATAATCTAAGTGTTTATAATATTGTACAATATATGTTTTGAAATTGGCAATATTGTGAAAATTGAAGTTTATGGTTCTAAAAATATGTTACAAAATTTTGTATTTTTGCCAATCTTGATTTTTCAAATAAAAAATGAAGCATTTTAAACAAACAATTTAAAATTTGAGGCATTTAAAGTTATAGAATATTGGAATAAAGCATTCTAAACAATTTAATACTAATTCATTCAAAGTTTCACTATTTAATATTTTTAAATTGAAAGCTTTCTAACTTATTCAGTTAAAAATTAGGTGGCTTATAAAATTAAATTTTAAAATTCAAGCTTTAAAAATTGAACAATTTAAATAAATATAAATATTTAAAATATAAAATATCGAACACTGAAGTTGTAGACACTGGGAAATTCCCGAATCTACACAATTGAAAAATAGTTAAATAATATGATAAAATCGGTACTTTTATTTTATTTCTTTCATTCAAATCCGTGAACGGTTAGAGCACTTTGGCACACCAAAACTTATTAACTGAAAAGGTGTTAAAAAAGTCGAGTTGGTTGTTACGGTTATTTTATTATTTATTTATTATTTAAAAAAATTAATTGTTTAGATTCGGGAATCTTATCATTCGCAAATTGTCTGTGTTGGTAATTTTATTTCGTGAATTCATTATTATCGAAAATTGTCAAATTCGGTAATATCATAAACTGTCAGGAATTTTAAATCGTCGGCAATTTTATAATTTCGGGAATTTTCTACTTCGAATATTTTCTTTATTGGGATTTTTCAGTCGTCAATTGTGACAATGAAAAAATAAATATAGAAAGCGGTAGCAATATTAATTAAAATATATCAAAATTGGATGCGATTTTACGTTATAAGCAATCTTATTCAAAATCCAGGTTTTAAAACATTCGGGTTTGTGACCGTTGAAATATTAATTCATTCAAAATTTAGAATGAACCAAAAGTTTTGAAAACTAAAAGAGAATATCCTAACTACGATATTTGATGTATAATTTATTGTATAATATGTATTATACTAAAGCATTTTTAACTATAAAGCGAGCTATAAAGTTAGTTTCTAAAAATTTTTAATGAAGAACTCTATACTGAAAGTACACTAGAAGTTTGAATGAAACACCTAATTGTGTTATCAGGGTCGAAACCGATTACGAGCAATCGAAGACGAGTTGGAAAGTTTGGCTCGAAATGTACCTGATAGTGAAGAAAAACGATCACCAAGTAGAGAAGACTTCGACAGGATATCAAGGGTCACTACCGATTCTCCTATTGTCAATCATCAAGGCAGTTTGGGAAGAAAAACGATAGAATCTTTAAAGGAAATTGAGAGGAACAGACAACTTCATCTAGCAAAGCAAGGTAAACTCCCTTTGCCATTTTTTTTCAATTTTCTGAGATGTGATAAAATAAAATAAGAATTAGCCGAAGGCTAATACTTAACATTTCCATAAATTTCATCTGTCTTGAATAAGACAGAACTCGATTATGTGAGAATTGAGACTCTGCCAAATTTGATCACGCTCTCAATAACATTATTTATTCCCACGTGAATCACACAACCTCCAGGAGATCCGAAAATCTATTGACAATGAGTCCTTAGGCTTTTTTGCCCTTGCTATGAATCATTAGTGAATGCAGTTAGCAAAGAGAGCTTTGTTTTCTGTTTTCAGGCAGCCAAGTTATTTCCGATGAAAGACGAAGAGTCGAGGAATTGAAAAGAAGAGTTCAGGACGAAGTACGTTCGCAGTGGGAAGAAAGAAAACTGAACTGCACCTCTTTTAACAGTGTAGAATCCGGAGAAGAGTCTAGTTACTCCACAGGACCAACTGAAAGGTAAGACCTTTTTTTAAATTGGATTTAATTTGATAAATAACCTTTGGGTTTATTCTTTCTGTTGCTAATATGAGCATGTGGAATCCGGCAGTTATTTTTCCCATTTAAAAAAGTTCAAAAGCTATTTTGGTCGTCATTGACATTTTTTCGTCTTGCGAAAGAGAATTTTATAAAACCGTAAAAAAGTAATAGAGTCATCGTAACAATGGCAAGCCTGAAGAATATCGTGTCAGTGTAATAAGCGCCTTGGGAACATATTCAGTTCACGTTTACTGAATAACGGACTCCGTCCCTTTCTGCTGCTGAAAAAGGTAGTTGTATGATCAACGTTGAAGCGTGTTATCTACAGTTGAAACGATAGAGGAATTGTTAGCTGCCCACGTAGTGCAAGTTATAAAGGCGCCGCAGGAGGTCATTGTTATCCCAGTGTGCAAGCAGCAAGTGCATCTAAAATCGCGTAACCCTTCAAAATTAAAACATACCTGCTTCTTCGACCTATTTCAGAAGTTCTTTTGTCTCGAATCCTTTTTCATTTATTTGGTATCATTGTTTCACAATTATTGATCGTGCAAAAACTTATCAATGTAACCGAATAGAATTGAAAATCTTGGCCTGAGAGATGCTTTCTCAGTTCAAACAATTAGAAAAACTGATAAAAGCTCTTATCAGGATATCGATGTCTACTGGACCGAGTAACCGAGTAACATGAATTGTGGCAGTTTTTAATTTATTATATTTGAAAGTCTTTTGAGTTTGAAATGTTCAATTCGAAGCGTTTAAGATGTGATAATTCTAAATTTGGTAAAATGTTACTATTTCAAATAGAAAGTATTATTCATTATTTGGTTAAACATGAAATGTGTAGTTCAAAATTTAATTATTTCCAATTAAGCCTCAATAAATGCATTATAGTGCTAAATTTTCAATTCGAATTGTTATATTTAGTATATGGACATTTTAATTTTACACTTATAACTGAAAGTATCGATTTTTTAAAAAAGTTTTTAAATAAAGTTATTGTTCATAATTTAAAAAATACTTCTACTTCAAAAAGACTAAATATTATTTTTTGGGATTTATATTTTTTCTTGAAACTTATTGTAACTTGTACTGCATTTTTTTATATATTAATTTATCGCGAATTTTATTCTTCTGGATCTATTAGATGATTTTCATTTGATTTTCGTATACAAATTTAATGTAAATGTAAGTACAAAATAAAAAAACCCTAGACAATTATTATTTTCATATCTTATTATTTCGGTCGTGTCTCGCCTTGAAGCTTTCAGTTTGGAACTCTATTATTTTGTCAATTTAAATGGGAAATTATTCGATTTGGGACGTTTTGAATTTGAAGCAAAATCATAGAATATTGAAGGAATCAATTCAAAATCGTTCAATGTCATGTTATTGATTTTAAATTTTTGATTTATAAAGATTAAATCTCAAATTCTTCTAACTATTATAAAGCCTGAAATTACTCCCTTTTACTTCGTATACTTTTTTTAGGGTTTCGATTTTAAATATAATGCGTAAAAAATGTGTATAAAGCAAAAGGAAAAGTTGAAAATAAAAGAAAATTTGACCAGAATTTCTTTAAAAAAGTGGAACAAAGTGACCAAATTTTGAAAAGCTGACCACAAATAGAAAAATAGTCTCTCTGGCAGACATGTTTTCAATTTATTTTTTTAACTAAAAAAACCTTATTAACCACACTTTTCAACAGGTATTCAGAAGTACTAGAGAAGCTTTTTCTTCTCATTTTCCAGTTAAACTTCGAGTAACGTATTTCCCTTTTTACAAAAATATAATGCATTTTATGACTAGAAACGCAGTGTATGTGATTTGCATTTTCAGCACTCGAAAAAAGAAAGCATATGGTATTATTTTTGCGATAATAGTCATAACGTTCACGCCTTTATTTCTCCAGGACTCTGGCTAGTTTCGCAAAATGGCATTCACTTTGCTGAAAGTAAAAAATTTGTATTTCTCATCACCATCCTTGAAATGAATCGACTCGATTCAGCTCTGATATTTCAGGGACGGTAATAATTTTGAACGATTGTTATTGAACTCTCTGTGAACGTTCAATCTAATAATCGTACAATGTAAGGACAGAGAAAAGTTAAACCGGTGGGGCGTTATCGATAGATACGATATCTTCACACTCACTTTTCCGTCAATTTCCGATTCGTTCTGCTTTTTGGATAATATCAATTGTGCGAAATATTAACTCGGAACTTTGATACACTGTAAAAAACGTTCACTTTTCGTTATTTCTGAAAATTGTACAGAGACTAGAATATTATGGTGTAAAAATTGGAAATATAAAAACTTCTTAAGCGAAAGAAAATGATGATTCAGCGATTGTTATCGACTTTCTGATAATATACTGTATTATCAGCACTCGATTATGACTTATTATTAGGATATATTTCAAACAGTGGACATGGATCATGAAGTAATTTAAATTCTACTCCTGCGTGATGAATAAGTTGTCATGAGAATCAATGACTTTTATACATCCGGTCGTCATGTATAAAGGATGTTCCATAATAAGTTGCAGACGTTTTTTAATAGTGTGCAAAGTTACGTGTAGGACAGTGCTAATAGGCATTACAAAGCGTGTCATTAAATTCATGAGGTCTGATCTCTGTACATATAGAGATCCGAGCCAGCAATTTGCAGTCAGTGAGAACTTGAAGTGATGAGGGAAATATTCAAGACGTCTTAGAATTTTTCAGTGCTCACTGACTTTTGTTTCAATAGCTCATAAACAAAATGAAACTACAGAAAAGTATTGTGAAGTTGAATAATATTAATTTTTAAATAACTTTGAATATAATGTGGTGAAAAAGTGACTCAATGGTTTAAAATGTGAAGTGTGTTGGGATATATCTAGGAAAGAGTGTATTTACTTTCAGTAAATTTTTAATTTGTTGGTTCACAAAACGGAATTTTGAAATTCTTTATATAGAGACATACAGTCAATCAGTTATTACATATCTTAAACATTATATTTTGGTTTGAGCCTTGATTCAAGAGAAATAAATCAAAAATAGTTTTTCTAAAAGTGATAGAAAGTTGTTGAAAAATGTGAGTCAAATTTTTAAAAGTAAAATTGCAAGTGCTGTTTGTTCTGTGAAGATGTATAAATATAAACTTCTAAATATATTGTATTCAAAATAAATTTTGAACGTCTGCCATAAAAAATGGAATTTCATTTTAATATTTTTTTACACTTTTGCCACTAAAGCTGAAAAAATCAAATAAAATGTCGACTAACATTTTACTACTGCATTTGTTAGTTCTTAATTACTCTCAAATGACAAAGTTCTGTTTCTTAAAAATATTTTTCTAATATTTTCTATACAAAATTTGTGCGAACTTTTCGGTTTCTTATTTACTTTTAAACACTACAACTGGAGAGTTTCAGTTTAAGAGCGTCTAACTCTATATATAGAAATTAATTTTTCAAACGAAAATACAAGTTTGTCATAAAAATCCATATTTTATTTAATAAAAATCTGTTCAAACTATAATTACTTAGGAGTTTCGAAGAAACGAGATTATTGTTTTGCATGCATAAGAGCCTATAACTTAAGCGTTCCTTTTGTTTTAAACCCTTAACTTCTTGAAGGTATTAGTGCATCCTTTGAACTACAAACAATGTCTAGAATTATAGATTAATTAATGTTGAACAGCAAAATGTTTAATTTTCGAGGAAAGAATTTTGTTGCACTTTTAAAATTAAAGAATTTGGACAAATCGTCATTTGGAACTACTGAGTATTACTAACATAATTGTCAATGTATAACAAAATTAATTCAGATCTTAATTATTATCTAAATTCAAATCTTAATTCTTATGAAAATTCAAAGATGAATGATTAAAACCTGTAAAAACTTAAAATGGCAAAAAAAAAGTGAAAAATTCTCCCTGACTATCACATAAGAAAAATACCTACATTATATTTGACGGAATTACGCAAAAAAAATTTAGATTTTATTGAAAAGAGCACGTACATTTTTTTTGTGGTATAACATTGGGAAATTCGTTTCTTCTGATGAAATTATTTTCATTAGTTTCTTCTAATAAAATATAATCGTGAAGTATCAAACACTTACAAGGTGCTTTTTATGATAGGACTCAACATTTTCAATTCTGATGTATCAGATAATCACAGTATATTGGACACATTAGAAATTTTATACTGATATTTAATCATAGAATCATCTTAATTTTTCTCAAATCCAGGGCTCGGATCGTGTGACTTTTTCGACTTTTTTCGACTTTTTTTTACTTAGTTTTTCTGAGAAGGTCACTATTCTTAGTTTAAATTTAAACCATGAAAGTTTTGAAATTGAAATTCACAACTAGAAAAAATTGAAATTCAAGAATAGAAAAAACTGGACCATTTTAATAGAGAACGTTATAAATAATGAATAATTTCTCATTGCAGCTTTATTCTGAGAAAAATTTTAAGTAATAGCGTTTGAAATTGAACGATTTCTAATTTTGTTAATCCTTATTCGAGGTTTTAATTTTTTCAAATTAGTAAGCCTTAACAGTTGGACATTTTCACGCCGAAAACGTTCAAAATCGATTAATTAGAAATTTAATTACAGTCTTCACACTCTTTACCTCATTTCCTTTTTTTCTCCAAACTTGAGTAACTCCTCTTCTTCCCTACTTTGAAGAAACTCCCCCTTTTCCCCTTTTTCTTGTTTTTTTTTGCTTATATGTGAACTAAATTAATAGTACCCAATAAGAAAATCCAACTATTTTTTGTTAAAAGTTAATTCTTTTTAGTTGAAAATTCAATTATTTTATTCAAAAGTTACCTTCTTTGGTTAAAAATTCAACTGTTTGGTTGAACATTCGTCTTTTTGGATAGAAAATTTATCCTTACGGATTGAAAATTCATCTTTTATGGTGCAAAAGTCATCATTTTTGGTTAAAAGTTCATCTTTCTTGGTTAAAAATTCACTTTTTTCTTGAAAATTCTTCCCCATTGATTGAAAGTTCGACTATTTGGTTCTAATGTAACTATTTGGTTGAAAATTCGTTTTTTCTGTAATTCAACAATTTTGTTGAAAGTTCTTTTTTTTTGTTTGAAAAATACCTTTCTGTTAAGAATTCAACTTTTCAGATTGATAATTCAACTGTTTTTTTATCGTATTTTTAGCTCAAAAATTTAACTATTTGGTTGAATATTCGAGCATTTGTTTGAAAATGCATCTTCAATCCAAGTTGGCAAGTTCAACAGTTCAGAAAGAAATATTTTGTACCCAGATACAGAATCCTTAAACATGATTGACTATTGTTAAAGAATTGTTTTAACTTTAAAGTTTACTTTGATTGTGCAAAGAATATTTTAAAATCCATGTGAATGATATACTCTGTATTTCTAAACAAATTAAGTCATTATTTCAGTCATTCAGTGTCTCTGATACTGCTTTTTTCATTATCTTTACAATTTTTTTGCGAAATTTAAATTGCTTCTTTAAGAAATGCAACAAGCCGAAACTTGGAAGTAAACATTCCTAGAATGACACCACCCTGAACGAAATAATTTTCATATAGAAAATAGTGACCACTTTCCTTATTGATACCTTGAAAATTTGATTCAACTTCTCTAAATTTAGAAGATGACAAAAAGGAAATCCAAATAAAAATCATACTTGAACAATGAACATATATCAACAGAATGCTCATCACTTGTTAAAACTAGAACTAAAAAATTAAAAGCGGTGGGTGTAAAAAGGGGGAGTCAGTCCTTGCAGTCTTGACGCAAATGCCGAATAAAATGAAAGATTAATGATGGCACTGATGATGATGCAGATGCGATGCCAGACATCGTATCTCGTGCATGCTTAAATTATTATGCTTCGATGTAAAACGAGAGGGAATTAGTGCGTGAAATAATAGTAATGACAACAATCATACAAGGAAGCAATATTAAGAAGAGAAAATAAAAACAAGAAAGGGAAATGCATGAAGATGGAGCGAAGAGGAGTGGGTGAAGCCATTAGAGACGAAATTAGGTTTAGAGGGTGCAGCTTGATAACTCTAATCACGAGTAACAAATGTTACTTAGCGAGTAAGGATTGGCTAAATGAGAATTTTTGCCAGCCTGCGGAAAGATGTCTGCGAAGTTTACACCGACGATGCTTGTGAGTCTTACTTTAATCTGTAATCGCTGACCGGTTCCCTCGCGGCGAGTGGTTACTTTTTTTTGTATATACTTTTTAATCCTTTTTTTATTCGACTTAATAATACCTCTACGAGAATGTATCCTTGACGTACTTTAGTCTCGACCTGTTGATCCGAAAGTCGTGGTCTCTTAGAGGCAGGAAAGCTTACCTGTAACAGAGAAATTAGATGCTGGTTAGAGAGAAGTTTGCGAAGGTAGAATTGAGGTTGCTTAGTTGTCTAGAGTTTAGTCATTAATTTAGTCAAAATTTAAACAAAATTGACCAGAATTTTATCATCTGTTGCTGTGAAATAAATATACAGGCTATAAAACTATTTTCAAACTAAAAACAGTGATTACAAGCGACTACAAGTGAGGAGTAAGCGAATAAAATATGATGAATGCATTCGAGATGATTCCTCCATAACATTAGAGAAATTCTGCATCTCAAAGAGACCAAAAATATAAGAAAAATTTAAATAGTATGATATAGATAGAGGAAACCATCGAAATAGTTATCCAATATTATCGAATTATTGAATCTATTTGCTTGAATTTATGCAGCTTCTATAGCATATTGAAGCCCTGAAAATACTAAAACCATGCGAAACTCATTTTTTTTCTTTAAAAAAATGGATTTATCATATTTTATTCGCTTGATTCTCAAGCAATTGCTTGTAAATGTGAAGTGAACTTAGCAATGTCTAGCAATAATAAATGTAAATATAATTATTAAAATTTGTTAATATCTTTCGGTCGTTCGTACCACTTTGAAAATTTTCAAATGAAAAGTCTAAAAAATGTAACAACTTTAAAATACATAATAGCATTCACAAAATTACGTGGACTTTTTCACCGGACAATCGTCTGCCGTTTCCACTGATTTCCATCAGTTTCCAATCAGTGGAAGAAGGGCAGAAGTACATATAAAAGAAATTGAAAGATAAGAGACCGAGATTTCCTGAGTGAACCTCCAATTGAAAAATTACAATTTTAAAAGTTTAAGACTTATATAATTTAGAATTAATAAATAAATAATTGTCCATAATTTAATATTTCAGAAAATAAATCAAATATATTGATAAACTTATTAAATGTTCCCTATTATGATTTTAGTGGTAGCGGAAGTAGTGATGGTGCAGAGGGAGGAACCAGTGATAAATTATCACCAAGTAAACTTTCTGAATTCACCTCACCGAGTCCTGGGCCCTCGAATAATTCATATTCACTTCTCTCATCAGACAACGTGAGTACTAATTCTTCAACTTTATTAACAAAAACACTTTATGTAAAGAAACAAATATATTATTATCTCAGTGAATTCTCTAATATAATAAATAAGTATTTAGAGAGCAATAAAATTATTATTTTTTAATATACCATTAAGCCAGGACCCTTTCGGTGTAAACGTAAACTCGTTCGATTCTGGCCTTGTTACACTACCGCGGGGATTTAGGAATTTATATGGTAACCGTAAATCAAGGATGTGCAGGAGAGGGGATATATTTAAGACCAATCTAGAATTCGCTTGATGCTTATTTACTTAAACACCGTACTCGCCCCACAACACCGTTTCAATGCGGGTCGCTGATTAATCTTTTTAGCAATCATCTCAGGTGGAGAGCTTCACTATTTAAATTATTTCCGATCATTCTGTAGGGAAATATCTATAAAAAAGGAGTTTTAGGTTTCTTTTCCCTCACCTTTAACCCATTGTCAAATCTGTAAAAGTGCATCGAAAAATCGGTAGTTGATTTCAGTGAAAAGTGCAGAGTTTACCCCTTAAAACCGGCTGTATTGTAACTTTAAAAATCTTGAATCAATTCGGGGATATTAGTTATTTAAAAATATGGCAAAAGCACTGTTTTTTATAGTTACTTCCCTACAGAATGATCGACAAAATTCTAATATAGGTCATTCAACACCGATTTCTCTACATTTTAAGAAAATACAATTTAACAATTTTAAAAACTGTACTTAGTATATTACTCCCATATAATTTTTTTTTAAATGCCAGTGTACCCAACCCTTCAGCGGAGAGTGTAATATGAATGATTAAATTATTTTTCGTGGTCAAAAAATTATTTGATTTAATGTAAATTTTTAAAAAAAGTTCCAAATAAAAAAGTCTTTCCAATGGAGTAATCATCTTCAAACCCAAAATAAACCAATGGCTTCAATGAAAAACTAATTAGCTATAGACATGTATTAATATTAGTTAGAGCGTGACTCGTTAATAACTAGAGCACAGAAAATGAATTTAAATTAAATCTATAAATAAACGAATAGCAACCATTCTGGATCTCCGATTTAGTTGGCGTTTATTGATTGTTGGCATCAGTAACGTCTGCTTTTGAATTCATGCGTGAAGCAGATAATTTTTCACCTCAGAACACGAATGTTTGTTTCGTAATTTATATCATGAGATAAATATTCAAGTCACGTTTACTATCGTTTCTTAATTCGTTTTGCTTATTAATTAATAGCACGATGTCAATATTTTTTCAATTTCATTTTTTGGTTTAAACAATTATCTTGAAAAAAGATCCTCTTTCGCTCCGCTGGGAATCGAACCTAGGTCTTCTGATTGGCGGCCGAGTTATCTTTAAAAAATAAAAGTTCATAACTCCATCTAGTCTGGGATCACCTTTTTTTCTGAATTTAAGGGGTTACCTAAGATCGATAGAGTTTATTTCTATTTCACGGTATGTCAAAGAATCTTCTCTGATCGGTTGTTAACAACTTCGATGATAATACAGATTTCTTGTAACTTCATGTTTTAGCTAATGAAGGTAAAGTCGAAGACAGTTATTTTGCACACAAAAACTAAATTTTTGTGAGTCAATAAACGAATTGCTATATAAGATAATCAAACCCGAAATAAAAACTTTATTGGGACAATGAAAAAATGTGTATTCACAAATACCAATAAAACAGTTTTCTAAGTTTTAGATTTATTCAAAATAATTTAGACTTAGGCAGGAAAATATTCCATTGCATTAACGTCATCTTATTCAGTGAACTGTGAACTATAAACTAGTTTTAAAGTTGTTTCTCTGAAATATAATATCTGTGCGTAGGAAAATATCATAACATGTCCTTAGGCTTTCAGAGGTCTATGAAAATCGCAAAACAAGTCTATTAGTTTACGATAACATGTGGGCGAATCCGGGAAATGATTTCACACCCAGATGTAGTTCAGAATTCGGATTCTGATATCTTCCTGAAAGCAAGTCAGACGTCTTTGCAGAATATCACTAGGTCTGCCAAGACCTTCTTACACCTGGAGAATGTGAGTCGGCCAGTAAGTCCCAACCAGTCATCCATGCCCTCAATCATATTACAATTTATTATATAAAATTCAAATCGAACAAATTTACATTATCGATCACTGTCGTAATTTAAATTCGTGGCCTAAAAGAATTTTTCATTTTGCATATGAAAGGTACAGAATTTTGTAAAAAAAAGAATCCCGTTCTTTATAGAAATTGAAATGCATTCTATATTCGATCAATTTCCGATTGAGTTTCCAATTAAAGGGAATTGGAAACTTCCGAATTTGGTTAATACTTCCGATGAATACAAAATACAGCCCAGCTACTATCAAATTGGAACTAAGTTAGATTGCAGTAATTTGTATTGTTGTGTGTATTGTTATTTAAGTTACCACAAAAACTTATTCATATGATTCATGAGTAACTAACATCGTTACATTTATCGAGTTCTTCCCAACAATGGGGTGCATATTTCTGAAAAAAGAGTGACTTTAATGAGAAAATGCACCTGGACTTTATTCTAAAACTATATGCGTGCTTTTGAGTTTACTTGGCGAATTATAGACTTTAACGGTCTTTTACACGACTACACCCCTCTAAAGCGATTGCTACTCGTATGTGGTGATTCACGTACATGGACGTGTGATCTTACACATTCGACTGAAATCGTTGCACACGGGTCACATAAAAACAGTAGTTTTTCAGCATTGAGAGCGATCCTTTCTTTTATATAGTTTCCGTGCTGGTCAGATTTTTATCCTTCATTGTTAAACCTAGATTCGTCAAAGTAAATGGTGCTCAAATTCCAAAAAGAGTCAGTCTACTGAAAACAAACTTCTTTTTCTTGTTTTATTAAACCAATTAGATTTATAAGCATTAATTATTTTCGCTTTCAAATCCATTTTCCGCTTATCTGGCTTTTTATTCAAAATAGTGTATTGCAGTCCATTAGTATGTTTCTTATTTTGCGTCTAAAATACTTCTGATTTACATTCCTCTGTGTTTGTCTTTTCCTCATTCCCACTTCAGCGCCACATTTCTCGATTGTGAAATTACTTTTGGATTTACCGTCGGTAAATCGACAACTGCAGCTATTTAGCGAGTTATTCGACAAAGGACTAGCTTCGAAATCCCTCTTCCCGTAACCATGGGAGCTATAATGTAATTTCATATGCATCATCGATATAAATAACTCCAAGTCACAGTATATTGTCGTAAATCTATTATTGGAATTTAATATCAGTAATATCAATTGCAGTACTCCATTTTCCATGTTTCACTTTCCCTATAGAATATCTACTGCCATATAGTTGACTATTTACTATTGTAACTAAGCTTGAAAAGTACCAGAGTGTGGCATAGAGTTTAGAATTTAGAATACGAGAATGAAAATAATACGTAAAAGTACGTCTCACGTTTTCAGCCAAAGGCAACACATTCTGGCGCCTACAACACACATAGTATTTCGATACGAGTGCATTTCGCAAGTACCTTCATTCTAGGGCACACGTTTTCGTCATTCTGAATGCTATTATGTCTGACACTCAATGACACTTGTTCTTAAATCCATTGACCATTGAGCATTGACTAGCAAACAAACAATGAAGTTACGAGTTTCCTGTGGATGTCATCACCTAGATTCGTATTTTCAGCAATGGGATATTTGACAGTAAAAGGTTGGGTTTGTTTCATATCACACTCAATTTTGAAGTACCGTTTGTAATCCGAAGTTGATTCCAAACAATTAACAATGAGTATAACACTTAAAATTTTATGTTTGAGAACAAAATATATTAAGGTAAATGTTCCAGTAATCGTGACGGTCCCAATAATCGTTAAACTTTGTTTATAATTTGAAATCATCTTTTCCAACCCCTCAGACTCCTTTGCAGTCCAAAATTTCCTTTTCCACCCCTCACACTCCATTGCAGTCGCAAATCTCCTTTTCTGTCCCCTCAGACTCCTTTGCAGTAAAAAAGTTCCTTTTCCAATTCCCCTTTCCAACCATATACCATGCCATATACTCATACACCTTTTTCTCGTTTTTTCGCTTAAATGAGAACTCAATTAATAGAACCAAATGAGAAAATCCAACTATTTTTGGTTCAAAGTTAATTCTTTTAAAGTAAAAAGTCAACTGTTTTATTTTTGGTTCAGAATTCAGCTTTTTGGTTGAAAGTTCTATTTGGTTGAAAATTTAATATTTTTTTCAAAATTCAACTATTCTACAACATTCGACTTTTAGCTAGAAAAGTCAACTCTTTTGTTAAAAAATCATCTTTTTTGGTTGAAAATTCCATTATTTTGTTGAAAATGCAATTTTTTTTTACTCGAAATCTTAGGAATCTGGTACGAATATTAATGACCTCTAGAAGAATTTTTTCTCCTATATTCGAATGTATATAATAAAGCAATTAGCATTGCATAATTATTAATCTAAGCGTTTAAAAGTCAACCAGGAAAAATGTAATTTCTGACCGAGAAAACCGGAAAATAGCCTGGATCTTTTCTTTAGGTTTGGGTGGTCATCCTATTGTATAAATATGAGCAATAAATACAAAACAATCATCTACGAGAAAGCGCAGTGTTCCTGAAATGTTTACAATTAAAGATACACAATACCATGAACGCGTCCAAATAACTTCTTTTGCAGCGGTTTTCTTGTTGATGACTTCTTTTTTTAGTTTTTTTTTCTCTCAAAATCAGTTATAATTATCAAATACTCTTGGCGGCATAAATTCATGCAGTGCGATAAGTTATATCATTTTAATTGGAAATTACTGAAATAATGTTTATTTTGAATCCCCTTCTACTTCTTCTGAACAGAAGTAGATATTTTTTTATTATAACTTGAATTTTTTATTTCTTCTGACCCTTTTTTATACTTATGCCGTAACCATAGATTTTTAGAGTCTAGAAGAAAATAGCAACTTGAAATATTTGTCTTTCATTGGATTTTAAATAAATAAGATAATTAATTTTAATGATTCGAAATTTGTACAATATTTCACTTTGTGATAAAATGAGCACCCCAGATACAATCTACAATTCTACATCTAGAGAAATGTTTTACTGTCATTAACAGAGTACAAAATTCTAGTAGTGTCAAAGCAGAATTTTATTTATCTCAGTCTACTAAATCCACATTTTACCTCAAAAGTTTTATTTCCCCTCGCAGATATTCGTACTGCACTGACAGAAGATTAGTTCGTTTGAATTCTACAGCGTGAAAGCGCTTTGTTAAACTCGTTAAATTCATTTTCTGGTTTGAATGTCCCACTACATAAGTAAGAAAGGAATCAGATTTCAAATTACGATACTTCCAAATCATTTTAAGAATTTTTAGTATTCCTTAAATTTTTTAAAGTTCTATTTCAAAAGAACGCATAGTTTTAAGTAAAAAAAATTAGGGTTGAACTAAGTTTCCACTCTTGGTTTTTACCTTTTTTACTCGATTTAAGTGATATCTGTGAATCTCAATTATTTAAAAAAATGTTCTTAATATTATTGAGCAACTTTTCGTTTTAAATTTGTAAGTTGGGACAGGTGCGTGACAGGACATTTTGTGAATTTTTTTACTTACAATTTCTAAATAATGTCTTCTAAACTTTAGAAATTTTATTAAAGTATGCTTTGATTAAATACTTTACTGAGACTTCAAGTGGTCAAATTTTTGTCAATCACCAAGTAATTCTAGATTAGATAAACGTTTATTTTTCGGCCGGTTGGCCTTACAAAATTAACTTGTTTACACTTCCATTTTTAAAAGAATTTTCTTAAAACTAACATCCATCCACACATTATCTCTAAGACCGCTCGCTCTTATCGTCTTGCCTTCCTGGCTTCGCCTCGCCTCGCACGCATGTCCCTACTTTCTCACTTTGCTTCGCATTACCCACCCAGTTATTCTATTAATTCCACTTATTTTTATTTTAATTATGCAGGTCCTTTTTAATCTTTGTACTTTTAACGTAAGCTGTGAAATCAATCATAATTTTCAAACCTCTGTAAAATGTATTCTTGTCTAATTAGTGCTATATTAATACTTACAGCATTTTGATTTCATCTGAAAGAATGTTTTCGTGCATTTCATAAAGACTGAGTACGGTATTTTATTTCTCTTTTACTTTCTTACTTAGTATGAACTTTATTACAGCTGCGTTGAAATTTTTCTTCAGTTTTTCCCATTCTAAAAATAATTTTTCTCCGCGTCGATGAGAAATATTCCCCGAAAAGTACTCCACGGAAATTCAACGGAAAGTCCATTTGGAAATTCCGTTGACTTCCCGTGGAGCTTGCACTAACTTTGTGGCAGCCTGAAATGGACCGAAGAAGTGTCAAGAAATCGCTATACTATCATTACCTTTACCCCCCTGGTCGACTCCCGGAGGTCTTGGCACATTTAGTTTGAACTAGGTGTACAAAATACATCACCCTCGAGGAAGTTGACTCTAAAATAAGGATTCGTAGCACTCCAACGGTTACTGTGGAATGACCCGTCATTGTAAATGAACTTCCGAATGCACCAGATGTAAAAATTACATCTTGCTCGAGGAAGTTAAGTTGTAAATGAAGATTTACCGCACCCCACCTATTATTCTCATGACCGGTCATTTTCAAATCAAACAACATCGAGTGTACCAGGTGTGAAAAATAAATTTCCTTGAGGAAGTTAGGTTTTAAATGAGGATTGGCTGCACCCGACACATTTTTCTCGTGACTCGTCACTGTACAACAACTTCCGAGTGCACAAACTATGAAAAATACATTTTCCTCGAGGAAGTTACGTTCTGAATAAAGATTGGTCTCATCCTAGTGGTTACTGAGACAAACCATCATTGTACCACATATTTCGAGTACACCAGGTATACAAAATACATCAATCAAGAAAGTTGAGTCCCCAACGGTTACTGGGACGACCTCTCATTTCACGACATCTTCGAAGTGCATCTGTTGAAAAAAATAAATCTTCTTCCAGGAAGTTGTCTTCTAAATAGCTATTGGTCGCACCCCAACGTTACTGGGACGAGCTGTTATTATAGGATGTTACCAGGTATCAAAATACATTTTCCTCAAGAATGTTCGATTTTACACGGAAATCTGTCTAATGGTATGAAAGAATACATGCCCTTGGAAGTTGTTGTACAATGACGGGTCATGAGAAAAATGGTCGGGGTGCGACTAAACTTCGTTTAGAACCTAACGTTCTTGAGGAAGATGTATTTTTCGTACCTAATGCACTCGGAAGTTGTTGTAAAATGACGAGACACTCAGGGAAGATGTATTGTTTAAACCTGGTGCACTTAGAAGTTGTTGTATAATGACGGGTCATGAGAAAAATGGATTGGGTGCTGCTAATCTTCATTCAGAACTTAACTTCCTCAGGGAAGATATATTTTTTAGACCTGGTGCACTCGGAAGTTAGTGTATAATGAAGCGTCATGAGAAAAATGTGTGGGGTGTGACTAATCTTTATTTAGAACTTAATTTCCACGAAGAAGATAAATTTGTTAGACCGGGTGCACTTGGATGTTATTGTACAATGAAAGGTCATGAGAAAAATGTTTGGGGTGTGATCAATCTTGATTCAGAACTTAACTGCCCCCAGAAAGATATATTTTTTAGACCTAGTGCACTCAGAAGTTGTTATACAATGACGGAAAGAGAGGTGAAAAGCCCTAGATACGTTAATTTCCTATTTTTTTTTGTAGAAGATTCAAAAAATTCTTCGATATTACGGAACCTGATTTCCTTCGCAGATCGCTATGAATGAATCTAGTGAGTGGGGGCGAAGTTTTCACGCGCATGAAGACGTGGACGAGTTTCTTGAATAATAACAGTGAAACGACGAGACTCACAGTTCAGTTTCCACTATACCTTCGTGTCGATCAGTATCGACTGACATTTGTGACAACAAAATTATTCACTACTAAGTCCTCTTTAAACAATTTAGGCTCCTTCATGAAATGTTTTAATATTTCTCGTTACTTTATCGATATAAATTCATAAATTCAAGCATAAAATTATTCTTTCAACTTCAATTTTATTGCAAGGTGTGAATTTAGACGTTTAAAATAATGTCTTTAATGTGGATGAATTACGTTAAGACGAGAAATAAGAAGAAGCATGTTAAGAGGAAACGCGTGAGTTTATATTTTTTATTGTTTAAGGTTAAAAAAGAATATGTTGTTTTGTTGTAGATAAATCAAGATCAATTTCATTGAATTTAAAAATAGTTTTCTAAACATAAAAAAAGATCGTAAAGTGAGATTCAACCTTTTAATTTTCCATAAGTATTTTTTAATTATAGATACTTTCTTCAAAAGCAGATTATATATTAAGTGGCATGCGCTTATTTTGCGGAGCATTGAAATCACCAGATAATGCGAGCAGCAATTAAAATAAAGTTTAATATCTTTATGAAATATAAGACTTGAAGTGTAGGTTGAATCTTTTTATTCTTCTGGTATACAAAATATAATAAAGTATAATATATATATATATATATATATATATATATATATATATGTGTGTGTGTGTGTATATGTAAATATTTAAACCACTTATATAATATAATTTCTTTAATTTATTTTAGCAAATGCAAGTTTGAGAATGAGTTTTTGGCAATTTAGCAAATAACGCTTAATTAAAAGAAATTACGCAAGGTCATTTTTATGAACTTTGTTACGAATTTTGAGCACACAACTATGCGTGTGTATTTTCGAGTAGGTGTAAGTTCCTTTTAACTTCAGGAAACATGGGTAGTTTCTCGTATTTATTAGAAATTTCTGGCAACATTTTCTGCAGACAGGTGTTTCGACTTTCGTGATAATATGCGCTGTCCATTAAATTATCACGCGTCAGAATAAAATTCGCTCTTTATAATAAATATTTTCAAATGTATTTATTTTGTAGGAAAAAAAATGTATGTTGTGTTGAAAATATGTTGAAAATATGGAACAAAAATGTGTTGAAAATATCAATAATTAAAAAGAAAAAAAGCAACTTCAAATTGGAAATTATGGTTGATCGCGAATTCCTTTTTTTCTGGTTTTCGGAAGACAGGTTAGCGGAAATTTCTCTCATAATGTGTTTTTTCTGTATTTTTCTGAAATAAAAAACAAAATTGTCTTCCATGTTTATCTGTATTAGAAAAAAATTGAAGGGCTTCTTAATACTTTCACTTTCACTTCGTTGGCAAGAATGTTTGTCATTTTGTTTTTAAATAATAAAATAATAAAAAAATAATAAAGGCAGTGTTTACTGGTACCGCGAAAATTCGACTAATATAGTACCAAAATTTCGGTACGTGTATCCACGGCCTTAATTAAAAAACCATATTCGAATGAATACCTCGTGTATAATTTGGAAACTCGTTATTAATTATATAAAGAAAATAATAATATTTGTGGCTGCAGTTTTTTTCTTTAAAATTTGGACGATTTTATCTTTTTTTTAATTGATTTTCTGAAATTTATTTATATTCCTATTTATAATACTAACCCAGAAAAACTGTCTCAAGAAAAAAATGTCCGCTTGAGCAGAAATCCCAAAAAAGAATTTCGAGATCTATACCATACTGTGAATGCCAACTAGAAAATATTTGTATTTAAAATGCTATAATCGAAATTTTCAAGCGAAATAATACTTGAGCTTAATCAAACAATTTTCAATCGTTCAATAATTAATACTCAACGTTAAAGTTGATAACAATAAACAAATATTATCCAAAAAAGTTACAATTAATTTATTAGTCAGAATTTTGTCATATTTTCTGTCTAAATTCGAACTAATAAAAATTGATTGAAAAACAGCTGAATTAAGTTTTATAATTAGTGATATTTGACTAATATTTTACTAAATTTTCCTATTAATTTTTAAAGCAAAAATTCATTTATGTAATTGACTAATTATTATAATATCATATTAGAAAAATTAAGATTTTAAGAGTTTAACCCTTTTCAATATTTATACTCTCAGGAAAATCTTCGGAATATTGTACAAAAATTGGGTATACAATTGAAAAAAATACTGAGTTCGTACAGTCGTTCAGTCTTTTAGAAAATCGTTTCATCAAATCATCTAAAGCAGTTAGTCAAATTGTCTCGGAACCTTGTTGTTGACACTGCCCAGAAATCTTCATTTTCTTTCCTGCAGAGCTAATAAAAGAATGAAGATTTATTCGCTTTTGCACAGCTTCTCAAACTTGAGTTGCCTTCTGCATTCCTGTGCAGTGTGCAACGAAAATAAAGCAGTCCACTAACCTGGGAACTCCCTCTAAAATAATCAATCTCACATGAAACCTTGCCTAAAAATATAATTCCTGAGAAAGAGAGAGAAACTAAATACTATATCGCGTATTAGTAAGAACGAAAAATCCAACGCGAAACGAACCAGCGTGGGATTAACTGTCTTACGTGCCGCTCGTATCATGGTCCCGTATGAATTAGGCATTTGACGATTTCGTTTTCTAATAAATATTCTTTGTTGTTGGAAATCCACGAATGAATGCGAAAATAGGATTAGGGGGAAAATAGTGTTTTATTCACTGCTTTAAAACATCATCTTGATATTGCACTCATTTTCATTCTTTCATGTGAACAAGTTGTGTTCTTTTTGGAAAATAATGTTTATTAATAGTCGGGGAAAAAGTCTTCGTAGGGTCCAGTGACCCTGAAAGTAAAAAAAAATAAAAATGTCTGAATCATGGTGGAAAATTTTTGGTTGAAAAAAATGTAAACATTTTTGGACAACCTTTTACACTTAAACTCTCTCATTTAATTTATTTGTTTTATTTATTTTATCTAATATTTGTCACATTTTGAACTTTTCTCTCCTTTTTACTGTCTTTTCAATCAAAAATGTTTAAGGAGCCATAAATCATTCAAAAACGCAGGCGATAAAAATAAAAATAGTAAAAATACAATTTGAAAGAAGTTCGAGTTCGAGAAAATTTAAATTAAATCAACTTTCAATTCGGAATCGATTCTTATTTCAAAATAATCCTAATTAGTGTTTTAATACAATTCCTAATTTACATAAAGCATTTTATTCTGACT
Organism: Andricus quercusramuli; assembly: GCA_932178445.1. Lineage (NCBI taxonomy): Eukaryota > Metazoa > Arthropoda > Insecta > Hymenoptera > Cynipidae > Andricus > Andricus quercusramuli. The sequence goes on along the minus strand of CAKNXH010000063.1, from coordinate 916,800 downwards.
ACATGTAAGCAAATAAACAACATTGGAGTTCAAAAGAATTCAGAATGGAAGAATCGAAAATAAATATCAATTACAATATAAATTGATTTAAAAGAAATGCAAATCTTAAAAAAAGTTCAAGTTTCAAGCATCCAAATCGGTTGAAATTCTACCTTGAAATCCATTTTACTTTGAAAGCGATTTTCTGTACTTTGTAAGTTCAAATTTTTTTAGTGTCCAAATTGAAAATAATCCAAAGTTTGAGCCATTTAAGATTGGTAGTAGATCAGATTTAAAAACAATCAAAAAATTTGGAACAAAAAATAGAATTTGAATGAAAACAATTCGGATGCGAAAAAGAAATTTTAATTCTAAATTGTCAATATTATGATCCATATTTGAAAATCCAATATTTGAAAGCAACAAATTAAAAAGAACCCCAAGTTTCAAATATTCAAGTTGGCATTTTCTCTAATTTTTTCTTACTTGTAGAGTTGTATTTGAGAATTTAAAACATTGAATTTGGAATAAAACAAGCTTATCTGCAAAAAATCAAATTAGAAATTGATTGATTTAAATTTTAAGAATGGCAAGCTATGCAGAAATTATCTCGAAAAATTATGAATGTTTATTTAGAATCGTAAATTTGTCATAGGTAGACAATTCGATTTTAAAAGTTACTTCCTCCACCTACACCTCATCCTGTGTTTTCACTGAGTAATCTTTTTTATTAGACCTGATTAAAGTCTTCCACAAGTCAATGAACTTTAATCTACTTAAATTCACGAGCCCTAACTATAATGAACATTCTTCTCTAGCGGAGTTAATTAATTTCACCTTTTATAAAGAACTGTGCCATTTTCCATAAATAACGTTCAACTTAATGAAGGTTTACTGCAATTTTTACATTCATTACTACTTGATATTTTTCATTTTATTAAAGTATGTTATTTTACCTATATATTATTCAATTTTAATTTAAAAAATCGAAATTTTTAATTTATATATTTCGATAATTAAAGAAAGATTGATAAGTGATTACAAAAAATTAAAAATAGAAGTTTTCCAGTCCGAATTAGGAATCAGGAATTTAATCTGTCCAGTCACGCATGGATTTAATGGACTATATTTTTCTTGTAATTTCCCAGGAGTGTTTTACGATTGTGTGGATTTTATTTCAAGGTTTTAGAGGTTTTCGAGTATCTCGTAAACAGCATGATCTCTAAGATTATACTTTTAGGCAGTTGTAACGTAGAGGGTTGTAACAAGCTTCCAAGGTTGAAAATATATCTCTGATTCATAAGTAATACTGCCAATGTTTTTCTTTAATCAAACACTAGAATTTTTGTTATGTAATAACGAATTTTCTCGAAAAACAATCCTTCCATGATCATAAATTTAAGGGAAATTGAAGCAAGTTCCCAGCTCAGAAAAATTCAATTCAGGGCAAATCAATCTTTGTTTACTTGTAACAAAATATTTTGCTTCAAAGAATTTGTTTCACAATTAAAACAATGATTAATTATGTAAGTCAATACTAAATTTTAAACACTACATCATCAGGTAAAAGAAATTTAAAGCGATGGATTTAAATTTAAAAAATGATTGCTTAATTAATTAAGTTTCGAATTATTTTTTCAGATGAGGGATGACAGAAGAACGTCATTGGAAAATGAGCGATACAGTACAACTAGTGTTGGAATTTTGGACGAAAATGGAAGTCGTCCCATGTCTCAAACTTCAAGTGAAATGGACACCTTAGGGTCTCTACAAACAGTTAAACATCGCGAAAAGGCTAAACTGCAGGTGCGTCGCACATTTTATTTTTACACCTTATGTCTCTGAATATCTGCCTGGTTGAATGTGTTGCTCAAACTTCATACTCGCAGAAGAGCACGTTATAACACGTTTGTAGCCTCAACATAAATCTGGTCATCAAAACGTTCTTTTTATATTTTCCTTGTTTACCATCCCTTTTTATTTTTTCCTGAGTTCACTTAGTTAATGGATTTTCATTTAACTTTCTGCGCAGACAATTCTTATTTTTAACTTAACTGTCTTTATGATGAAAACACTTTTTTACGCCAAGTTATTTTAAAACAAATGAAAGGCTAACTCATTGTTAAATGATCAGTTTTACTACAAATAATATTGACGATCCTATACTTAAACATGACCATGGTCAAGATGAACACGATAGATATTCTTATAACTTATTTTTAAAGATTAGTAATAAAGTTTCTGCTGGACTCTAGAGAAATATTATTGTCGATGAAAACTATTTTTAGCGACTTATTGAGCAGTGTAGTTCTAAAATGAGAAAAATTCTTTTCCCTTTTATGTCCACATAGATTTTGTTCTCCAGCTGTTAGTAATTTTCTGTAGCTGAAAGAAACATTCATGTGGTAATGGGTACTGGGTTTAAAGTGCCCGAGTGTCATTTATGTGGCTCATATTTCACGAATCCTTTGCATATTCTCATTGCATTCGTGACTTTACTATACATTTTCACAGCTCGTAATCGAATGATTTATTTGCAGAGACCACTTACGAGGTATCTTCCCATAAAATCTGAGTCTCTGGACTTGAGACTTCATATCGAAACGGCTGGTCATCAACTCCCGCTGATTCACGATGTTTCTGTCGACGCAACCAGTTGCTGCGGATATTTATCCAAGATGAGCAAGAAATTCCATCACTGGAATAAACGATGGTTCGTTTTTGATCGAAAAAGAAAGACACTCTCGTATTACAGTGATAGCAGTGCCAAAAAACCACGAGGCCTTATTTACTTCCAGGTAAATTTTAATCATTTTTATTCTTAGTAACCGTAATGGTGTAAACTTAAATAATTCAAAAAATATCATGAATATTATGCAAGAAAAGTCTAGTGTATATTTTCATTTCGTTTCTGAAAATTGTCAACTTCTATAATAGAAAACAAAAATTCTTCCTCCTTTCAATCTTTTCCCCTGAACACGGTCGTATACGCCGGTGTATACAACCGTGCCGCTGAAGAATCAATATTGAATCCATTTAAAATCATTAATTTGCTTGTATTATTTTCTTTAGAAACTAGGCTTCAAGTGTGAAACATACATAAGGCTACACAATTTTTTACACGTATATATTTTTGAAAAAGAAAAAAATAACGGAGTTACACATCAATTTTTTAGCGTGGCCACGCGGCCTCACTTATCCACGCTAAATGACCACCCGGCATTGCGGGTCGAAATAAAAAGTAAAGTTAAAACTATCTTTTAGATTTTTAGAACGCAATTCTTGACCGATTTTAGATTTAAAAAAAATGAAAATTCAGAATTTTTAAATTCAAATGTGCAAGCGATTCTTTAATTGTTATTGTTCAAAAACACATGTCGATTCTGTCCTTTTTCTTCTATCTTTTTGTAAACAACTTTCCTGCGCTTATTATCTCGGATTTGTTGCGCAAGTGTGTACGGACGTGAAACATGTTTGAAAAGTAATGTTATTCTTTATAAACAAATAAAAATATCAAATAGTGAACATTATGGGTTATTCGTTTTTAAAGTAAAATTTAGCGATAAAATCACTTTCTTTCATCGACAGCTTGTAGTTCATCATGAAATGTATAATTTGATATTATTTGTTCAGTTTAAAAAACAAATTATACAAATATATACAAATTATGTTTGTTATAGATGGATTTTTTTTATTTTCTGCAATGTATACGTTTCCAATTATGTCTATTAATATGAAAATTTGTCATTCAATATTATTGATTAATTTTATAAACAAATTATGCAAACAAATACTCAGTGTGGATTTTTAAAAGCAGAAAGAAGTAATTTTTATCTTAATTATTGTTAAGTGATGTTACCAATGACGCTTATAGTGATGCAAATTTGTCATTTGATATTATTTGTTAATTTTGTTAACAAAACAACGAAATATCACTGACAATATAATTTAGGATAAATGAAGCAAAAATTATTTTTCTCGGCTTATAAATTTCTGTATTATATATTGTTTTTCTATAATTGCGATTAAAAACAATGTTGCTATCTTATATAATGTACATTACCATTAATCAAATATTCAAAAGTGGCCATAATTCTCCCTGACAAATACTCTAGTTTTCTAAATTAAAAAAAGGAATCTAACCAACATATTGTTTTTGTTTGCAGTCTATTGAGGAAGTTTACGTGGACCACATGAACTCAGTAAAATCACCACAGCCTCAGTTGACCTTCATTATCAAAACCACAGCCCGTCTTTACCACCTAATGGCACCAAGTGCAGAAGCAATGCGAGTTTGGGTCGACGTGGTTTTCACAGGAGCTGAAGGATATCACGAATTTGATCATGGCGTCTGATGAAAAGACAATCTTTTTTGAAACAAGATGGCTTGCAAAGAACACATGGTCACTTAAATATAGAAGATGCAATTCTTCGTTTCAAGAAAGCAGTTGAAATTTTGCCAACAGTTTTTAAATAATTAGCATCGAATGCTAATTATAAAAAGCGATCTCACTGGAAGGAGGAAAATAAAAAAGAAAACTCCTTGTGCTTGATCCAGTTCTTTATGCATTAAAATCGAAGGATCCTTGACAATATTTAACTTATTAGACTCAAGTAGAGTATAAACTCAAAATTAAATTCGGATTATAAAAGAGATACTAGTAAATTCGATAATCCTGAGGTGCTAAATTATCTAATCTCTTCAAATCCGGTTTGAATATTTAAAAAATCTCTATTTTCATAGAAAATAGGAGAGTAATTTTTAACCTTTTTTTTTGGGAATTCTACGTACTAAAAAACGAAAGAGAGCTTTTGTATACAGTATCTTGTTAGAAAACAATTTTTCTAGACAAATTACGAAACCGTTTTATCTAAAATTAGTTTGGAAAGCATGTTATCTCTACTCTATTTAATCTAAATTATTGTAAAATGTTTTAAGGAATTATGCTACACTGCCATTAGAAACAAAAGTTTCTACAGATATAACAACTCAGCAGCTGGGATTAATATTTCTAGATCGTTTTCTTGTTAGAATAATGCCGGAGAGTGCCAACATAATTAATTACTAAGGGCATTAGCGAAAAGTTATACAAGTATTACTCGTCGATGACCTTACGAAGTATACAAGTCTGTTAGTGTATAGAAATTTTTAATCTAGTCTTCCGAGGTAGGAGAACGCAAGTGCAGATTCGTAATTTCGTTGATGAGGCTTGGAAATTATGTGCAAGATACTCGACCCTTTTGTCGAGAGAAGGCCATTCTGGAATGAACCAGCTCTTAAAATACGAAACTTGTAAATATATTCTGTCTTATACATTATGTAAGCCTAGCCTAATATTTCTCAGAAGTGCTTTTTCCCTTTCGAGATTTTCTCCAATGACCGACAATAAATAAGATCCACCACTAAAAATTCAGGAAGTGATAATTTTTTGCAATTAAGTGCCAATCAGAATAGTAAAATTCTTGAAAAAATGTAATCAAGTAAATACATATTAGAATATGTAATTTTTTTTTAATGTATCGTAGAATACAAGAGAACTCTATTGTAAGATACATTTTATAAAAGATAGAGAAGACAAGCTTTTGGAAAATGAATTTCTTAAATTAAATATAAAATAAAAATTTTGAATTTTTATAATTTTGGTTGAAACTGTAATTCTGATTTGTATTTGATAACAATTTATATTTGAGGGTGAATACTTTTGCACAAACGAACAAGCAAATTGTACTTTTTTTATGGATTTTGATACTTTTAGAAGACATGATTTTATAATAAGAGTAATCTAATGAAAATACTTTGACGCAGGAATACAATTTGATCATTTAGTCCAGTTATCGCAAGTAAATCTGTCGATATTATTACTTATCCCAAAACTGATTATTTTATTACAAGTATTATGTATCTATGATTATCAAACGTATTATGGAATTTGATTCAGTCTGCGTTGTTGAAAAATAATATCAATTTCCGTTTATATACTGAAGGAGAAGAACCTTTTTGTATTTAATCTTGCCGCAAATTAGAAGAGCGCACAAAAGTTGTAAGTGAAAAAATCTTAATTCTTATCAAATTAATCATTTACGGTATGAATTCAAGCATGCATGATTATATTCAAGTGACTTTTTATTTACTTCTTGGTAAAAATGTTATTTTCGTTAGTAACTGTATATTTTTAATTTTTATTCTGGAAACGAAAGCAGTATAAACTGTATGCGAGAGTTGTTTGTCTGATTTAATGCAAATGATGCCTTTCTACCTATAGTAAAACACAATAAATGAATCAAAATACTTATATTGAGAATTGATTTTTTCCTTCACCCTGTGTTCATTTCCTTAACCAGTGAATTTTCAAACCCTTTAGAAATATTATAGTGTTTTTCAGAATTATATTTTAATACTATTAAAATTATCAAGTAGAATTTTGAATTTATATTGAAAATCTTTCATGTCCTACAAAAATAAATTATAATGAAATTTCGATTTTTTTCGATGCTTCTTGAACTTTCGTATGAATTTTAAAATCTTTAGGATCTAACATTTTATTTAAAAAATGAAAACATATATCTTTTGAAGAGACACTTACTCTCTCATATATAATAATTAGTCTATTCGGATTTTTTCACAATTTATAGTTACAAAAATCACATAATATATTTGATATAAATTGTAACAACTTCACAAAACAATTTCAGTTACTAATGTTATAAAAATCATTTAATATTTTCTTTCTATCCATTCATTACTTTAAACTATTTTTATTTAAATATGTCATTGTTAATTTTGCATATTCAATTAATGTGATTTAAATAAATTAAATTCATTAAATTAAATGCAAATAAATGCATTTTACTTTATTCTAGTTGTTATTTTGTAAGGTCATTAAATTACGAACATTTCTAGAACAATTAAATGCAAAAATATTCATAAATTTATAATTTAATGAACAATTACACATAATCCTACTTATTTGTCAATAAAATAATGTATTGTTTCAATAATTGGGAATTTTTAATTAAAGTATGAAAGTTTCTTATAAAATTGAAAATAATAATGCTTTAAAGGTACGAAATATTATAATTTCGGATTTACTGAAAGAAATAAGTACCTAATTTAAAAATGAAATATATCGATTGTGTTCGAGAACGATAATCGAAAGGGAGTGTCATGACCGCCATCTAAAACCGAGTAAAACCTAAGCAGACAAAATAGTGATGTTCTATTCATTATTTAATAATATTATTGATATCAAAGAATAAAAAACAAAAATATGAATTTCCTTGGCAGACAGTTTTTGAAAATAATAAGCGATGAGATTAGAAGCCAAAGCCACGTGTGTGCAGTGAGACGACTCTTGTCTTACAAAAGTGCTTTTTCCTTGGAAAATTTATATCCAAAAAGCAATATGCGGCTATACACACCTAATTTTGTAAGTAATGCGAATTTATGTTTTTTGTTGCCATTCATTGTAGATATGAAATCAAGAAACTGCACTTCTACTTCAATGTTTTTTTCTTCTTCAACAAATATATACATAACCTCAACATTTAACCTCTCATTTTACATTAATTTATTTTTGACATCTTATAACAAAAATCAAAGTTCCATGCTCTAAAATTAGTAAATTAGAATTATCGAGGCTTACGAAATATTTGTGCTTCAATCTGCAATTATTTAATTATAAACTGAGGGGAAAACTAATTTTAAATCCTATAATGTGTACATTTTAGAGGTTTTAGTGTTATGCTGTTGCTGCATAATTCTTTCTGTTTCTAGAGGGTTGGCAGAAATCTTTTGCATACATTTTGTAATATAATTCAGAACTTTGAAGTAATTTTTACGAACAGAAAACTATAAGCTATCTGAAGCTATATTATTAGAAACAAAACTACATCACTGATACAAATCCCGATTTAATACAAATACTTAAGATTGCAGAATAAATAAGTGTGGAGTAAGCCAACAAAACATCATAAATCCTTTTTTTAAAGCTATTTATGGCTTTAGAATTTTCAGGACTCAAGGAATATGATTATTAACCATTGGTTCACAGGAAAAATTCTATCCCATTGAAATTGTGCTTTGCAAATTTTGTAACATACAAAATACATCAATTAAAATCCGAATATTTTCTACTAAAATGTTAAGTATGTTATAAAAAATACATAAATCTATAAGCTAATAGACTCAATAATTCGATAATATTGGATAACCAGCTTGATGGTTTATGATTCATCATCTTTTGTTCGCTTACCCCTGAAATAAATTACCGACCAAGTCAAGGATACCAGCATGAATACTGTATTTTCTAAAAACTATAAGTTTACGTGTTTTATCACTGGTAGTTTTGTGTCAAATAATGTATCATGATATTTTACATAGGAATAGTAAATTCCTTAATTTTGACAGAAATCGATTTCATAAATCATTGAATTTTCCAATTATGTGGTAGTGTTTTTATATTATCTGTATAATAGAGTGATTAAAAAACCCGATTTCAAACTTGGACGGTTGCCAAATTATTGTAAGATTAAACAAATATAAAACTACAGGCTAAAATTGAAATAAATTGAAATTACAATTAAGAGCCTTTCGATTCTCAGGTCCCAGAAGATCCAAACGCTAAATTCAATGGATTTATACCCTTGGACAAGATAAAAGTTACATACAGTTGCAGTAGTGGACCAGGTGGTCAAAATGTTAATAGAGTTAACACCAAAGTAGATTTAAGGTTTCATTTGAAAGAAGCAACGTGGCTTGACGAAGAAATTAGAGAAAAATTATCCGAGCAGGTAATAAATAATTGTTTTCAAAATATTTTAAAGATATTTTTGATGCTTTAAATTAAAGTTTGCAATACATTGTTTCTTAAAGTAGACAATATTTTTTAAAGTCCTCTTTAATTTTTAGTGTAAGAATAACATAAACAAAGAAGGGTATCTAATCATCAAATCGGAACTAACGAGATCTCAACAGCTCAATTTAGCCGATGCACTCGAAAAGCTAAGAAATTTGATTAGAAAAACTATGGTAAAACCACGTGAACGGTCAGGCGTATTTTGGGAAAGAATAAGAAAACTCCAGGTTCAAGCTGCTCAGCGCAGAGTTTTTGCGAAAAGAATGCGATCGCAAACCAGACAGGACAGAAGAGGAGCAGATGTTTGATTTGATTCATAAATTTGGATTTTAAGATTCTCTTGTAAAACATATTTCTGTACAAATACACTTAATTAGTAGAAAATATCAGAGTGTGCTTTTTTCAAAATTCATATAAATTTATAAGAAAACCAACAGCAAGTACCTTCTTTCACTGTTGATCAATTTGATGAAACATTCCAAATTTCAAATAGAACGCGATCATAAAATGTGTGAAAATCTTTTGTTTCCTGGTGGAAATGTATTTTCCCAATACGCAAGGTGCAATAATATGCAAATTTTAATTTTTTGTATAAATTTGTAATTACATACTTGTCAAATGTTATAAGTGTCCGAATCCTAGCATAAATTTGTAGTTTCTAGTGTAAATATTTTTGTAATTTTCTATTGTATTAAAAAAAATGTTAAAAATGGTAGAAATTACAAAAATAATTATTTTAGAAACCACAAGTTTTTGATAGAATTCTGATACTTCAAACTCATTTTGCAAGTAATTAAAATTTTCACAGAAAATTACAATTTTCACATTGTTGTACTTTATTGTGAAAATACATTTCCACCCATCGATTTTACGGATTTCATAAAGATTACAAAGATTTCGCGAATGCTTGTATAAGTTGTATACCAGATTTCAAGCGTGATCAACTCGTCGTTAATTTTAGATTAAAACGTTCAAAATTAAAAAAAAAACCCTAATAATTGGACGGTTTGAATCATTAAAATCGGGGATTTGAGAGTGAATCTGTTATAGTACGCTTGATAAAATTAATATTAAGAGCACTTTATAAAATTGAGGAAAATAGCCACATTGCATTGATAAAGATATGCAAATTTCAAAAAGAATCTATAAGTGGCTTCAAAACGTAGTTCAACATGTAATTGTTTCTTTAAAATTAGTTATGTGGCGTTTTGTTGATTTTTTCTTTCGCTTTAAATAAAAATTGTTATTTATTTGTCATTAAAAAGATTCTCAAAAGAAATTGTTAATAAAGTTTTTGTATACTAATTCGCTATCATATTTTTAATGAAACTCCCAAAACAGAATTGTAAAAAAAGTAGAGCATGTTGAAAATTGAATCAAAATGACAACTGATATCTGAAGCGAAAGAAAAAACACGAAATTCCAAATGATTCATTTCAAATTAGCAGTTACATATTGAACTATTAAAAAAAATAGATTCTCTTTAAAGTTTTCTTATATATATCTATTTAAGAACGCATCTATTTTTATCAATTTTATACATCATTTCAAAAATCTTTAAAATACACAAGCATTACTGAATTTTCCTAGAGTCTGCACTGGCCTGCATGATCAAAATCCTAGCACACTTTTCAATTGGCTAATATTGAAATGAAAAAAGTACTTAATTTTGAATCTTCCTGATTTTATTACCCAGGAAATTTTCGAAACAGGTTAAAATATAATATAATTACGAACAATGAAAATAAATACATTTTTTGCACGTTTAGTATTCAAAAGATATTTTTCTCGATATAAACAAGTGTTCACCGCAGTCTTAGTTATCTCAAGTTTAAAAATAAACATTGTTAAAAAGGATTGATAAAATTGAACAAAATATTCTCATTCATAATCGAAACTAACTTTGGAAGAGAGTTAAAGGCGAACTTCAAGAAAAATATTTCAAGTTAAAATTGTTCATTTAAAAATAGTCATTTAGAGTTTTCTTTTTTTGCTTTCTCTGTAGATAAAAAAGTTACAATTTTTATTTTACCCTAATGTTGTAAGACTCATTTTATTCCTAGAAGTAAACTGTAAATACCTCTTTGGTACGTTTTTATTTTCTAAAAATTTATCTAAGACTTATACAATTGTTATCTTTATAAATAATATTTGACCTAAATGCAACATTTTAATAAAAAAATACCAAAAAGATTTTTAGAGAATCTTTCAGGGAATAAAATAATCTTCACAACATTATCCTAAAATCAGAAATGCAACTTCTATTTGAAGAGAAATCAAAATCATAAAATTGTAAATAACTATTGTTGAATAAGAAATTTGAACCTAAAACATATTTTTTAAGTTCGCCTTAAGTTCTCTTCCCAAATTAAATACAATTAGCAGTGGGAATATTTCTCCTGCTTTTATGAATAATTTTTAACAATGCTCATTTTTGAACTTGAAAACAGTTCCTCAATTTATTATGGGAGTTTTGCATGTCATTGGGCTCTTCACCCCCGTGATACAACTGACGTGGCGATGTGGCAGTCATCAGCTTGGCTGTGATTGGTTATCTCGTATAGCGCGAAATTTCAAAATGGGTCGATCCTAGCCAGAATATTATATATATATATACAGAAAAATTAGATTACTCTTAATATGCGGCGGCGTTCGGAACTAATAATATTTCAGGAGGCTTTGTGACGCTCACTTGTCAGGAGACGTTACGTTAATATATATCAAAGGATTTTTACAAAAAAAAAAAAATACATATTCCACTTGTTTGAAACTGATTATGTCTTCATTATCATGATTCTTGAAATTTTAGGTTTAAGGTCGTTAACTTCAAAGTTTCACATCGCATTTAAGTTTTTGATTCTATAAAAAACTAACTATATTTTAAGGTTGGCAGTACGGAACTAGATAACTAACAAAATGGGAATTTTGCAGTAAAGCGAACATCATTCTGTAAAATTTGAATCACCATTTTCAGACAAAACAAAAGTTCGCTCTGAAGCGGAGTCTGCCAATGACATAAATTGGACCAGTCAGTTGCGGATTACGATAAAAAAAAATTAATCTTCTGTTTTAATAGAAAAAACTCAGGTACTTCCAAGATATTCAGTTTTTGAATAAGGGTAACAAAGTTTTCTCTAAGAAAATTAGCCAATTCCGAGAACTACACTGAAACCTCAATTTAAGAACGCTTTCAGGTATGGTTTACAGTGGCCTTTACCACAAATCCAGGTAATCCAAACTTAAACATTCAGGGTCGTGTGAACCATTTTTCCTGGATATGGATTCATGTAAAAGCTGACCCAACTAACTTTAACTTTAAACTTTGTCTCTACGCTGCTCTCTGTCACGCACGACTGAGCAACGCCTCTCTTTCGGTCCCGCGACACCCGCATCAAAATGCCGAGAACTGAACTTCTAGGAACGTTGTAAACCCAGGTTTCTTAAATCCAGGATTCTGTGTATATGAACAGATTTTGCTTAACAAGCGATAATAATTTAAAAAATATCAATGTTTAATGGAAGAAAAGAATTATCACTACGATAAAATATTACGCAAATCTTTTTATCAAAACGTGTATTTTGTTTTTAGAATTTTTTTTACAATAACCCCATTTTTGGAAAAATTTTCGTTATCTAGATCTGCGTACTGTCAACCTTCATTTATAATGTTTATAATTTGTGAAAGGACATTTTTCCTGTTTGAATTAAAAAGTGGTCCAACCTAGAGACACGTGATAGGTGGCCTCCATGGCAACGCCGAGCCCACAAAACACAAACAAACCCAGAAAAGCATATATCACATATATTTCATTGAACACTAGTACGAGTAGCATGAGTAACTCATGTTAATTAAGTTTTTTTAGTAACCAAAAAAATGTCATTCCGTGATTTGCGAAGTAAGTACATTTTTTATCATCACTATCATAATAAAACTATATAAATCTTACTTAAAAGAGAGTAATAAAAATTCCTGCCTTTTTTCTCTTAGACTTCACGGAGATGATGAGGGTCCTTGGTTATCCCAGGCTGATCTCCTTATCCAATTTTAGGATGCCGAATTTTCCTCTTGTTGCGGAAATCCTGATTTGGTTGACCAAAAGATTCGACCCGGACGTGAATATTCCATCCGAACACGAAACTGAACAAGATCGGGTCAACTTGATCCGACAAGTTGCAGAGTTTATGGTAATTATAACCTACAAATTGTTTTATGGGAAAACTGCACTTTTTTTGTATGCAACACAAAAAACACTCCCGATTTTTACGTACACTGAATGTAATCTATCAAAATTAATTATGTTACTTAAATTTAGTAAACAATTAGAAATAAAGTAATGTACATATGTAAACAAATAACAATGGAACCAAAATCTGAATGTAAGCACTCATCCTAATAAAGGCAAACGATAGAATAACTTTCCTTTTGAAAAAATCTACCGACATTTCAAGACTTTAAGTAAAAATTGAAAAAACTTATTGAAGCTATACAGAACGAAGTTAAAAACTAAACACGACACCAAAAAATGTCTAACATTTAACATAAACTTCGGAAATGACCGACAAAAATCGACCCCCCAGTGAAAGATTTTTGCGATTGTTGACACCAACTAACCTTACTTTTTCAATTAAAAAATGTATGACAGTGTTTTTACTTAAAGTTGAAAATTTGATTGCAGGCGATAACGGCGAATGTGAAGTTAAACACGAAAAAGCTGTATCAAGCCGACGGTTATGCGGTGAAAGAAATATTAAAAATAACCACTTTGTTGTTCGACGCACAAGTCAAAAGTTCCGAAGAATCGGTACAGCATGCGAGTCTTCGAGATCAGAACTTCGACATTTCCGATAAAATAAACGAATTAAAATCAACAAGGCAACTGGCCAGTGAACTTACGACAAATGGAGCAACACTTTTTGATCTTCTTGGACGCGAAGCCGAACTTCGTGAAATTCGCAATTCCAAGGTTTCCCGGCAATATGACACTTCCGAGATCGAGATGGCGCTAAAGGAGACGATTGATAATACAAGGAAGGAAATCGAGGATACAAAAAAGCAGATTAATAATGTTAAGGTACAGAAAACGGATTAATTAATTCGACGACCAATCAGCGACGTGTTCGTTTAAACAACAACAAACAACAATTTGTTTAATTTTAAAGATCTGTAACGGTCGCTGTTAGTTTTCAGAACCATCACGAGATGGCGCGAGCAGGCGAAATTTAAATTTTTGAATTTGAAAGCACAATAAACGGCTATTTTTTTATTACGACCAGTAAATGCACCGAATTTTGTTTTGAATCGAAAACGTTCGAATTTAAACTATTTTTAATCAGGTAAAATTTTAAAAAAGTACATTATTTCGAAAATTCGAATGGAACGAAAAGGAATTGAACTTGTATAATTTCTACATAATAGCGCGATTGAAATTGGATTATTTAAAATTGAAAATTTTTTAAACAGAAGCTCTCAAGATTGAAAAATTTCAGATCAAAATTTCAAAAATAGAAAAATTGCAAAACGTTAAAATTGCATATCTTCGGGTTCGAATTTTGAAAATTGTATCATTTAAAATCAAAGGAATTGAAGAAACATTATTTCTAATTATAGAATTATTTATAACAAATGGCGTTCAAAATTGAACAATAAAACAATTTAACTTCTTCATCTGAATAATTTTCAATTCAAAGTGATTAAAATTGATTAGATAAAATCTTTTTTTATCAAAAAATAAATTCACGGTCATTTTCACTGGTCAAAATGGCAACATTTTTCAATCATAAATCTTTAAAATTGAATTATTCTAAAAAAAATAATTTTTAAATAAAAAGAAATTTTAAATGGGAGAAATAAAAAAGAAGAAAATATCTTCTCTGGAACGTTCAAACTTAAACGATTTCGAACTTCATTTAAAACTGATAAAAAATTGTGCCGTAAAAAATTGTGATATTAAAACTTGTTATTCTCAAACCCTGTAAAATGTCAATCATTTTAAGTAAATTCAAATCGTTTAAAATTTAAAAATTGTCAGATTGATAGTTATATACTTTTCAAAATTCAAACCTTTCAATTTTGATTGCAAAATTAAAACTTATGAAAGGGAAAAGTTGCAAATTTAGCGTTCAACATGAAACTTAAGAACTCTAAAATTGTAACCATTCAAAATTAAAGAAATTCATCAATTACTGAAGTATAAATTTCCGATAGTTTAATTTTGATCCATTTTTATTTTGAACAACACCCTTTTTAACATTTTAATTTTGTATCGTTTATTTTTAAATAATTCCAATATATGAAATCAAGGCCGTAGCCAGAACAATAATTCGAAGGGGATTTCAAGCGGCACACTCGCGCACGCTCAAAAAAGTATATTTTTATTATGTACACGTTTTCAGAATTTCGGAGGAGGTGGTCAAAAACTGTTGAACCGCCTCCCACCCCTGACTACGGCCTTGTATAAAATTGCACAGTTTTAAGGTTTCTAATCCGACATTTTTTTTTTCAAGTTGAGTTTGAAATGTACCTCGTTCTAAAATATTCTCATTGTTAAGTCTAGTATTTAAGAAATTATAATTTGATTTATTTGTTGTTTTAAATTTATCATGGAGGCATTCAATTCAAAAAACTTTAATTACGCATCCTTCTAACTGAAAATGGTGCCACTATCAACTATTTCAATTTGATATTCTATGATTTTAAAGAATTAAGAAAACCTGACGTTTTTGTACGTTAAAAATCGAAACCAAACATTAAAAATATTTAATCAAGGTTTTCAATATAAAAATTTTGAAAGATTTGCAGATTCGAAACCTCCAAAAATTAAGAAATTTCAAACCAAAGATTTTCGAATCTAAGCTTTTGAAGCAACAAATCTTTAGTTTCAAGGCCTAATAAATAAATACTGTTTTAGAATTGCGCGTTAAAAACTAATTATAAATTTATAAGTATATAATATATTATGTATATTGAATAAGTTAGCATTTCATGTATAAATGACATTCAAATTTATTGTATAGATTTTTTCCACGAAAACATGTGATTTCTGCTAAAAAAAATCGTTTTTTTACTGTTAAAAATGGAAGAATTTAAAATATTGTGTACCTTTGAAGTTCAATTATTCTATAAACTTCAAAATTATATTCATTCTAATTGTAAACATTCAAAATTATTAATTAAAATTATTCTTTTTAAATATTTTTGAAGATGATGACAATTTGATGAGATTTGATAACAATTTTTTGAAACCTAAATTTATTCATAAAATTGAAACTGATTTGAAATTTAATTCTTGTATAGCTCCAGTATAAATATCAAATTAAAAATGTTTTCTTTTAAAAGTATTTTATCTATGTGGCATGATACTATGAAACACACACATCTTGTGGCTTATAAATTAGAAACATTGTTAATATAATATTTGGTAACTCAAATAGGATAGTATTTTTTATAAACAATAAATCGTGATTTGTAAAAGAATTCAATTCATTTTTTTAGAACGTATAACATGCTTTACTTTTTTATTGCTACAACTAGTGGTCTTGAAATTATGATTGTGAGTTAATTTACTCTATCTAGCATTTTTAAAATTCACTGAAAGAAATTTCATTAAGATTTCCTAATATAAATGGAATTCAGGTTTACTCATTTGACTTTCACCTCAATGTCTTAATATAATCCAAGCCAGCTTTTCCTTATATTTAAATCTAAAAACTCTTTGAATTTTTGAAATCATCTGAAACATTAATTTTTAACATGGAAGTTTAGTTTAATCTTTAATTTCAATCATATAATTCTAGAATTCATTTTTTAAAACATTTTAAACAAGAAAAACAATCATGCCAAATTTCAATAGTTTTAAATATTACAATTAATTATCAATTAAAGATTTCGTATTCAAGAGTATGATTATTTATTGATTTTGAATTATCTTCCATGAAATTTTTTTTACGCGAGAGAAACTTATAAGAATACAAAAATAATTTGGATTTGTGTTGATACAAAATATTGTAAAAATTTTTTTTTTTTCGTAAAAATCGGTCAATATTTGTGGGCTCTACGTTATTTTGAACCAAAAAAGTCATTTTTTCCCCACTGTGCGGCGTGACGGTCTAGTTTAGTTTTTTTTTTTTTTTTTGACATAAAGCTTGGAAAATATAAAAATAGAAAGGAACAAAAGATCAATTTCTAGCATAAGATATTTATTTAAATCGGGTACCATGTAAACTTAAGATCACGTCGACGGCGCCGAATTCGAATCAGCGGCGGCGCGGTTTTGAAGCAAATTGGCCGGTGGCGTGGCGCGGCGGCGCAACCGTCTGGATGAAACTAATGTATTTTTAGCATTTCATAGTATAAAATGGATTCTCAATTGTCGTCACAAGTACTGGGACGTTCACTTTACTATTTGGGAAAATCCTTCCAAAAAATGTGGACACTAACATTATTTGAAACTTAAAATTGTAGTATAGAAAGTGGAAACAATCACCACAAATTATAACTTAACTTTTTACATGAATAAATGTTTAATTTTAGGATACAGAGCAAAACCTAGATGCAAAAATAGAAAGGCGACGAACTGAACTCGATAGAAATGAAAAAAGACTCCAAACTTTAAGAAAAGTTAGACCTGCTTTCATGGAAGAATTTGAAAAACTGGAAGTTGAACTTAAGTCTCTCTATGAGGATTATCTTCAGAAATTTCGGTACCTCGCATATCTAGAACATCTCCAAGAAGATGAGGCAAAAGCTGAACAAGAACGATTTGAAAAAAGGCAATTTTATAAACCAATTGAAATATTTACAATATGTTTTATTTAAATTTAATCAAAATAATAATTTTTTTTTTTAATTTTTACAGACAAGCTGCAACGAAAAAACAATTGGAACAATTGAGATCTGAAGATGTGAGTTTTGAGAGTCTATTAGAAGGAAATGATTCAATTTTCACTCATAATCTTCAGGATCCTCTTGCCCTTGGAGATGTGGACAAACGAGCTGCTGACAAAACTAAACCAGGTAATAATAACCTTTTTTCAAATAATCTTCCATTTATTTATTTTTTAAATTAATTATTTTAGGTACTTTAAATTCCAGTTATTTTATTTTCTTTGTAGTCTTTTTTCCTCTATTTTAAACTATTTTTCAATTAAAATTTCAGAAACTGGAAGATCATCAAAAGCACGATTATCTCATCAACGTAGAGTATATGGAAGTATGTCTGGTCGACAAAGAGGCGTTATTCTTGAAACCAACGATAGTGGTGATTCTTTAGATAGCGATAGTGATTTATTGATAGATGGAGATCTCGACGATGATGATGACGATGACGACATGCTTTTAAACTCTGTTAATCCAGGAGGAATGAGCGAATTTGAAATGAAACCCAGTCAGGAAAAACGCGCAGTCAGCAAAATTGATCACTCGGATGAGGACTTTTAAGTCGATTCGTTTTTAATTACTACTGTACCTTCCCTAGAACCTAGAACCTAGATTTAGCCCAGAGTTTATACCGAAACCTGTAATATTTCTGAGCTAATAAAATAATAATATAAAAACTACAAATGCCAATATTATTTTAAATCTAATTTAATTTCATCGACTCGAATTTTAAATACCAGAATAAATTGAACCCCGAATAAAAATACCAATTTCAATAAAACACGGAGTCATATAGTATCTTATTTTTATTATTAATCTCATTTATACAATCGAATGAATTGTTTTCGCAATCAGCCTTTCTGCATTCTCTTATGAATGAAATTAATTAAATGTACTTCTGCCTTTAAAAAAATAATACTGCTTTCATTCGGCATCATTACAAATGATAAATATATTAAGGCCATGTAATACTTACCTGATTTCTGCTTTGCCGACGTCAGTAAAGTAAGAATCTGATAAGTTATACACGGCCCTAATGATTATAAATTACGCGTATTTAATATGTACAATAGCGAAATCGTTTTTCTAAAAATGTGTACCTTCTCTTATATACACTCATACTGTTTTAATTTCGATTGCACGAAATTTAAAGATCAAATTTATACAGTCTGAAAGTCTAAAGATACACGATCAAAATATAAGAAATAGAAACAAGCAAATTAAAACGAAGATCTCATTCAAATAAATTATTCTTGGCCCCTAAAAACATTTCTTTCAATTCTATGAAAAATGAAATGAATTTCCCAAATAAATTTGATTCGAATTTGTCCAATCGAGTTTCTAATGAATATTGTGTTTGCTCTCTTAAGCTTGGGCATCGAGGATTATGCTTAAGCAAATTCGGTATTTTCGAAAAAGTCTTCAAAAAGTTTAATTTCAAGCACCCTTAATTATTTCCTATGATTAACATAACTACATTAAAATCTAACTTTACAGTACACATACAAATAAACTACGCTTATGACAGATCCTATGGATATGCGTGAATGTTAACACTTACATTGTAAAGTCGTTTAAAATATACAAAAGGAAAAATAGATCAGAATACATAATTTACAAATGTACCTTATTGACCAGAATTTAGGCCCCAAAAGAGTAATCCCTCACAGAAAATGACGATCTTGTCATACAAGTGGCAGAAAATACCTATATGCGTTTATATAAAATCGTAAAAATAAAGAAGCACCAGAGTGAAAAACGTAATCGCCTTGAGGCCCTTTAATTGGACTAAAATTTCATTCTAGAGTCCGTTTCATAGAAAAATATTATCGACTCGTACTTCACGAACCGTTCTTACAAAGTAAGAACTCTTCTGGAAAAAGACATCACAGTTGGTGTTTTTTCGCCAAAAGATATTCTTTGATCATTGATGGGTGCATTGTTATTTAATATTTATCAAACTTATGTATTATAAGTTTCAAATGCTAGAGATACTGAATTAAATTTTAAACTAGCTTCTTTTAAAGAAATGTTGCAAAAATTTAGAATTAGTTCAATGGATCCATCATTAATCTCAAATTACTCTCTTATTTCTTAGTAGCAAAATCTCTTTCCAGAGATTCACTTGATTGTAGCAAGCGATCCTCGATCAGGATTCCAATTTCATTGTTAATTTTCAAACCGCAAAAAATAGCGATTCAATTACATTCGTTTCATATATTTTATCTGGTTGTATACTTTGAACATTCGTTGTGCATGGAATTGAAATTTACGCACAAACACTAAATATGATGGAATATTTGAAAACATCCAAATTTTTAATCAGTCAAATATAAAGGCATCTTAATTTGAAACCATCAACATAGGCTGCCCAAAGAAACAACTGTCGATTTTTAGTGAGCGATCCCCCTTTAATATTTACGAAAGAAATTCCCTATTTTTTTCAAATCGGTCAATATCAACCTGTGCCCCCGGGCCTTTGAAATTAACATGAGGTTTTGAATAAGAAAAGCCCAATTCTCAAAAAAAATGGAAAAAAAACTGAAATGTGTCACGGCATAACCATGTAAGTGCCACTTTTTCCAAGATATGTGTTATTCGCTCTAAAATTCTGTAAAATTCCATTCATATTGTTATGAAAAAATTGATTTTTGAATTGTTTAAACAGTTTATATTTCAACAATTTGTTTAAATATGCGTGATATGAAAAACACTAATAGCGCCATTCAATTCTGCGGAAAAAATGACATATAAACCATGTATCGAACAATTTTTTGCTCCACATAGCATTATACATACATTATACGTATAATGTATGTATAATGCCTTATTTAATTTTTTTAACTGAATCTAATGGCACTATTAGTTTTTCCGTATCTTACATTCTTACAAAAATGTTTGAACAATTTTAAAATATTTTTTTTTCTTGAAAAACCATCTATTAGTTTGTACACTATTAGTTTTATAACGATTTTATGACATAATAATTTTTTTTAATTTTGAAAATTTTTAAAAATTGTAATTTTTTACCTTTGAGCCATCTATTTGTCCCGTCAAATATTTCTGATGTTTTAATTATGTGTTTTATATTAATTGGACCTTAAAAATGCAATTAAAAACAAAAATTACATGACACATGCTTATGACAAAAGACGGTTTTAGACGATATTTTGCATGGAAAGTATTCACTTTTTCTTTTTTTTACTTTTGTTTCTTTTCCACAAAAATCATGACAAGTTGGTATTTTTACAAAAAAAAAAAAAAAAACATTTTGCAATTGTTTCAACAATAATTCTTCTTTGCATCTTCTTTACACAAATTAACTGATGTCTAAGTAATTCATTAAAAAAAAGTCACTATCAATAAATGCCTGAGAAAATTGTTTAGACAAATAACAAGAAGATAAGATGCTTTGTTTAAGAGATTCCATAAAAAATAGAATTTTTACTAATACCTTTCCCGAGAAAAGTCAGAAGTTAATAATTATTAATTAAATTAAATAAAATAATAATTAAATTGAATGAAAATTAAAAGTTCTGAAATATTTTGAAAATTTTAGTAATTAAATTTAGAACATTAGGGATGGAAGTTATTCAATTGTTTTTCTAAATCCGACTTCCTTACGTATATCGATGAAAATTTTCTGTTTTTTCTGTCAATTGTCGTTTAATTGTGAACATTTTTTTACACCATTTCATTAGCAATTTGTTGTATTGTCTCATTATAATCTTATGGAATGCTATATATTTTTTGATATGCCCACCCTCAAAACTAAAAAATATATCTCAATGTGTTGGAAATTATTCCTCCTAAAATGTTTGTTGTCTCTCCTGTAAAATTAGGTTCAATGGAGTTAGACGGGTACAGTTTTCCATAGTTCGAATATTACTCCTAACATTCATTACGTCTAACATTAATCCCGAAAAACACTCAATTTTTATTGTTTATGTGGAAGATACCATTTTTCAACAAACAATGATTTTTTAAACAATTAAAAACTAATTAACAAATACTCTGTGCTAATTTTGAAAACCCGGGGCACAGGTTAAAATTAACCGTTCTGGCTCAAACTTAGAGGGACATTTTGCGATAGACGGGGATCGTTCACCAAAAACGAAAAGTTAAATTTAATCGGGTATGAAAATCGGCTGCCCTAAGGCAGCATTCAAATTTTCAATTTGCCACTTAATTTTTAAATATTACAAATTGCAGAACATCCAACTGTACAATCTCCTGAACTATTTTTCTTGGCAAATATACATGATCTGTGAATTAAAATCAAAGGCACCAACAAAATTAGCACCACTTTGAATAATAATTCACACGCCATTGTAATTATAAAAGTAAGTCTTGGCTACCTTAGGTGTACCAGTGAAGTTAGCAATAATCCAAAAGGTGTCTTCAAATAAGGTTTTTCGCTACCTTTCTGTCTTTTCAACAATATTTGTCTTGATCTTCGCAGATTCCAGTGGCACTTTAAGGTCCGGCAGAGGGCACTCCTTATTTAATCCCTTCCAAGTTTTGTCAACATTCTCAGCCAGTTTTTCCAAATATTTATAGGCCGTTCTGTCGACCAGGGATTGCGTTTTCACACAATCGTCTCCACCGAATTCGCAAACACGATAGTGGTGTAAAATTGCAGCATCTGACGGAACATTGACTGTTCCATGGCCAGGAATAAATTCCCAAACGAAGTGGTTTCCAGCTTCGACAACTTCTCGGGGTTTGCAGACGTATTTTGATCTCTGTTTGTGTGGATGGAGTTTTGATCGACGTCTTGTTTTTCTCAGGGTGATGAGACCAGATTCTATGGAATTTCGGCTTGTTGCGACGTAAGGATCGTCTGCCCACTGGAGGTAGAAGAAGGCATTTTGGAATGAAAAAGCACCTGTAGATTTTGTGCTGATGCGAGTTCCCATCCACCTGGAAATTAAGTTACACAATTTTTATGTTAAGACTAGAATTAGGAACAACATATCCGAATTGACATTTTTAAACAGAAATAGTCGAAGTTAAAATTAAACACGGATCCTCTCAATTTCAAAGTATTCAATCTAACTCTGAGTTTATCGATGAGAAAATATTAGAATATCCGCGTTAGAGTGATTCACATTAGTAGACAAAAAAGTGATTTTCGAATCTAAACACGCACACTAACCTAAGTTGTACCTTTTTATAGTCCACAAATTAAAAAAAAAACCTTCAAAATCAGGTATGATCTAAAGAACCCCCATTTGAGCGTTGTCTTTTTTATTGATTTTTTTGTTGTTTTTATTTTCTGAGTGGCTTGAAAATGTATTTATTAAATTTGTATCAATTATAAATTCTTGATTGAAATACAATACTTAAATAGTTAAAGAAAATAATATTTTTTATTCTAAGTAAAAATGGTCAAAAGTCAACAGTTGATATTTTAGTAAAAATTGAGTACATTTAAATTTGAAGAGAAAAAATTTGGATATTCAAATTTAAAAGACCGTGGCCACACGTACCGATAGTCCGATTTTTTCGGCACGAATAGCTGGACAACGAATATTTGGTAGTATTTGCGACCGTTTAATTGATATTATTATCCAAATATTGGAATAAAGTGTAACCCTTTTATTCGGTCAGATTTTCGCATAAATAATTTATTTCATTTTTATTTCGTGGCGACGTTTCGGTCCTGTATTTGGACCATCTTCAGGCTTTCAATCGTATTTATACATGTTTGTTTTATTTTTATATCCTCTCTTTCTTTATATAATTGATATGAGAATTTAATTAATTAAAACCAATGACAAGGGTACAAATATCATTAATTTTTCGGTACATATAGACACTCCCAATTCCAAAATTATTCAAAATAAAGTAAAAAACGTAAAACTTTTCAGCTTTAAATGTACCGAAATTTCAAAGATTTGAAAATGAAAAATTTTGCAGTTTCAAAGGCTTTTATACTTAAAAAAGATACAATCAGAAATCTTTAGCTTTGTACTTATAAAAATTGAAAGATAACCTAATATCAAAATATAAAATTGTAAATCTGTTCAAATTGAAAAGCAACATATTTTAATTATGCCATTGGCATTAAAATGATCAATATTATATAAATCTGGAAGCATAGAGTATAGCCAAGTATTTGTAAATCTCATCTAAGGGGTCGGGAAGCAAAAGCCCCGTTTCTCCAAATTTTTCAGGACGCCAGAAAAACGTTTGTATTTTGCGAGATTGCCGAAAAAAATATATTGGATATATGGGATCGTAAAAGAACTTTCACCTTGGAAGAAAAATTCTTTTTTTAAGCTTTGTTTCATTTGCGCACATAGCACTATTTTAGCCCCTCTAAATCTGTGGAATAATGTTTAAGTCCTATTTAGAGTTTCTGAATCTAAAATAATCTTAGAATTGAAAAATGGAAAAACTCGACATTTTATGTTGCAAAAGAAAATTAGTTTCGTGGCAATTTGAATAATAAAAGTAATTACGAATGTGGTTCAAAATGTATTTTTTCTCGAAAATTCAAAACTCGGCCGGATTCTAACTTATAAGTGCTTCCTTAAAAAATGTTAACTATAAAACATGAAAAGAGTCAACAAATTTTCTTTGTTAAGACAATTTTTTAATTTGAAGACAAAAGTGTTATTTTTATTCATTACCAATGTTATTTTCACGAATATTTACTACATTTATTAGACATAGGGGACTGTATTTTCGACATAAAATATATTAAAAATTAAAATTAGAGCGGTGCTTATATTAAAAAAAATAATAAAAATGAATTTTCTACTCCTTTAAAAGCGGAAAAGATAAAATATTTTCTATTTTGACAAACGTATCTAAGTATTTTGTTAAATTGGGATTCCCTTGGAAATTTTCTTTCTTCTGAGGAGTACTTTCTCCATTGAAATCTTATCTTAAAATCAATACATGTCTGAAAAAAATTTAACTCCATTGAATCAAAATTTAAAATCTATTTATAATAGTGCTATGCGCGTCCGCTTTTTCACGATTAATCGTTCAACACATGCCAATCAAACAAAAACGGTTAAATAAGCCAATGGTCAATCGAATAATTTCAGCTAAAATTAATAAAACAAATAAATGATAAAAACAAATAATCGGTTTAATTTCTGAAAAATATCTACATAAATAACAATATTCAAACAAAATTATAATTCACTGTCAGTTCACTGCTTTTATATGAAAGAAAATTTCAATCTATATGGAAAATAGAAACTGCTGCTCCTCTCAAGCGAATATCCTGAAAATTGGTTTCTGCTTTTTAAAATACAGATTTGAACACAATACTGAAAACTTTTTGAGGGGATATGTGAAACATTAACCAACCGTATAAGCTCGACTATTGTATCATCATGCCTGGGGATGATGAATTCGTCCAGATCCACCAGAGCGACGTATTCGAATGTGTACATCGATCGATAAAGGCAGTCGTTTAATGCAGCAAATAGTCCTTCGGTGCGAATTTCCCTCTGAGAGATCATATCCAGATGATGCCAAGGGAGGAGGGTAACGTACCCTTTTCGCTCGTAATACCTCAGTGCACATCCAGCATCCGGGCCCACCGTATCATTGTAGAGAGTTACATGAGTGCCACCCAGCAGCCTGTACAGCTCAATAAACTCCACTAATTGCAAAACCTGCGCAGATTTAAAGTCTTTTCTATTACACACCGTACGAGGACTCAGTGAACAAGGGGGGTGAAATCCAAATTAATTGCCAATTTAAGGGCTCCTCGTGTAATGCAAT
The DNA here is from genome assembly GCA_932178445.1 of Andricus quercusramuli. Lineage (NCBI taxonomy): Eukaryota > Metazoa > Arthropoda > Insecta > Hymenoptera > Cynipidae > Andricus > Andricus quercusramuli. The sequence goes on along the minus strand of CAKNXH010000063.1, from coordinate 891,342 downwards.
AATGTGAAAAGCCTTTTTTAATCAAACATTTAAAACTTGAGAAAGGTATATAGTTGGAAGGACATTATTTAAGGGTGGGAAGTATCAGGTCATTACATGATCTTAAAATAAATTATGAAATAGATTCGTGAAAACGTATATCACTAATTTTATACAAAATTTTATTTGATTGAATATATTGATCGGGTAAAACAGATATTTTTTATGAATCACAGTCAAATCGAGCGGTATTGCGCTTTCTTACACTATTCCATTATTTTAATTTTTAACGTCAACTCGGTTTATTAATCCGAACGCAGTTTACTCAATCGTTTTTATTTGAATACCTTTGTAGATTAAAATATCGCAAACGACTTATTACCAATTCTATTAATTTTGCAGCATAATAGAAAGTAAAGTAATGAATTATTCTGAAATAATAATCTTACATTTATTTAACTCCTTCTTAGAAGATTCTATAGAGGGAAATAAGATATTTTTGACAAAATACATACCCTATTATAATCATAATGTAGAGGCTTGACGCAAATAGCCAGTGGCTTTTTCTCTACAGGTCTCTCGATAGGTCGATTTTGAACTAAAATTCGATTTGTGGGTTGCGCTCGAAGTCTAGCAACTATACTGACAGTCTCTGGTATTTTTACTTTAGACGAAGAATCTTTTGGTATTGGACATATCACGAAGCAGGCGCTGTACTTTAGATTCCAATTTTCTCGAATTACCTAGAAAGAACTCTAATATTTATAGTAGGTACTATTTTTTTAAATAGTAAAATTAAAGTTAGTACCATTTAATCTCATTTAAATTCAAGCAAAACAAGTTGTAATATGTTTATTAAAATCAATTTTAGTAGGTAATTTTCAAAAAGTACCTTGACTTTTGCAGGAACTGTGATAGAAGATGTGATATTTGCATTTTGCTGAGGATACCAAAGACGACACCAAACTCGCTCGGGACTTCTTGTTTTGGTGGCACCAATTACTCGAACTAATCCTGGGCTTCCTCGACTTGCAACTCCACCCACTATTCTGTCGTCAAAGTACGCCGAATATACGAAAAATTTAAATCTGCGGAAAATGGTTTATTACATAACAATTAAATTGCTGATTATTAAAATTAAAAAACATTTATGATAAAAATTAAAGAAACCTGAATATTTTATTACATACATATATATTAGAGTGTTTAGATGAATAATAAATCAAAGATCTTCTGAAGTCAAGGTTGTTACATGGTGTTTCATTATGAAAGGTATTTTACAACAATTTAATAGATTAGGTAATTAATTAGAATTTGAATTAATTGAATCATTCTAGATACTCAAAAATCTTAAAATGCTATAAAGCTTTTGAATCAGTAAACATTCACGGGAGATAATTGATGTTTTTCCAGCCACCTGTCAACCACTGAGTTTCACCTGCAATTTCAGTAACATTGGACTGGTTTTCCAGTAAAAGAAGTTATTAAAATATAAATAACGCTCACTGAAATTTGAATGTGAAATCACTGATTTAATTCTGTCAGTGAAATTTCACTGTTTGATACACGCAGAAGTAAGTAAATGATTCAAAATAAAGAATGCATACTGCAAATTCTTCTATACATGCTATAATAAAGTAACTGTTAATATAACTTTACTATTTGAATGATTAATTATCAAAAATAATTTTCTAACAGAAAATGCTTGAATCATGCATTGGATGTTATAAATATTTAGTAGAAATTTCTAGGATGATCTTATCACCAGCAGAACTTCTGATTGCATAAAACGATTTAAAATCACTTTCATAAGGACGTTTCCCATAGACCAATAATAATTTTTGTCGAATTATTCTCCAGAGAAAAATATGACAACATTTTTTCTTCTTTTAAAGTGCTTTACGGTATAAGAAATTCTTCTTAGAATCAGACACAATTCAGTGGGTTTTATTCACAAATAAAATGAAGTCTTAAGGCTGTATATTTTTGTAGATTTTTGATTTGAATAAAGTGGGGAAAAGTTAATCAGTTTTTTATCATTCCTGTGTGCCGGATATTTTAATTTCGGAAGTGAGAGTCGTTTGTTAAGGAGATAAATGAAAATAAGATAAAAATGCAAGAAAATATTTAAATAGGCGAGTAGAAGTCTCTCTAGGAACCCTGGGAACCTCGCTGCAAGGATCTAATGTTTCAAACACGGAGTACAATATTCATCATGTCAAGACAAATATATTCAGAAAAAAATGTGCTGGATTAAAAAAAACCATTGCTGTTGAAAAAACATTTACTTGATTCAGATAAATATTTTTTTATGATAGGCAGATTTTATTTCGAATTAGGAAATAAAAAGTTATCTTAAAATCCAAATTGAAGTTTGCTTTGAGCTCATATAGATGTAAATTGATGAAAGAATAATACATAAAATAATGGAATATAAAACACACGCATAGAATAGATTTTTCTATTGATGCAGGAAATGATGATTAAAACACACATTGGAACAAATCATAAATAAAAGGGACAAAAGATATATAAAATAATCGACCCGAATTCTGAATAAAAACAAATAAAAACATTAAATTATTAAACTGCAATCTGGCCGTTACCGTTACTGTGAATTTTCTCAACATTGTTGGTTAACGGAAAGTTGCGTTCTTATAAAAAGATAGTAAAATTATAAACCTGTAACTGTAGAAGAGTTGAAAATCCATGACACTTAGAATTTTTCAATTGTCATATATCTGTCTCTAATGAGCCGTTTTACAGTGTTTTTGTAAACATATTTCTCTTATTTTAACACTTTTTGTGCAATTATTTCACATAAATTGAATTTCTTGAGTACATTTTTTTAAAGCAGTTTTTTGAAGAACATAGTTCTTTTTAAGCCTTCTTGTGCAATTTTGTTGCGCAATTTGAGTTTTTAAAATTTATGTTGGATTAAAAAATGTACTTTCAAAAAATACAATTTTTCGAAAACAAAAAATGAATTTTCGAGCTTCTCATCATTTTGAGTGCAAATATTTAATGAATTTTAAATAGAATAATAATTTAAAAATGTTGGGTGCAAGACAGTTGTTCGGAACAAAACTTACGAGTGAAAAAAAAACGTTTTTAAGGATTAATGATAAAGTTTTCGATTACAATTTAACTTTCATATAAATTAGGTACACAGTGATCCCTGAGATGTATCAAAAACATCGTTTTGTATAGGTTAAAAGTTATAAAGTAGGTTAAAAAGTTCACTATTTGGTTAAAAATCCATCGGTTTTTGTAAAAATTTAATCTTCTTGATTAAAAATTCATCGGGTTGGCTGAAAATTGAACAATTTTGTTCAACATTTATTTTATTTGTTTGAAAATGAATTTTTTGTTCTGAAAATTCCACTATTTTATTTTTAGTTAAAAATGTATCTTTTTTAGTTGAAAATTTAATTATTTGGTTGAAAATTCATGTATTTTGTTAAAAAATCATCTCTTTTGATAGAAAAGTAATCTCATTAGTTAAAACTTCATCTTTTTGGTTGACAATACGTTTTTTTGTTGTTCAACATTTCGTTTTGAGCTGCAAATTAAAAATTAATTTCTTTATTTGGCAATAATTCACCTATTTAGTTGAACATTCGTTTTTCTGTCCAAAAAAGAAAATTTTTTAATTTAAAATTTAACTATTTCATTTATGCTTGAAAAGTTTTACATTCTCGTCGTAATGAGAAGGTAGGGGAGACCACCCTACAGTAGATAGGGAAAAAATCAACAGCATT
>CAKNXH010000063.1:795131-887592 GCA_932178445.1 Andricus quercusramuli | reverse complement strand
AGATTATCTACTGTAAATCATTATCTACTGTAGGGAGGTTTCCCCTATTGATTTTATGTGAAAAATTACTTTCGTGGATTTCATCAAATGTCGATGTTTCGAGGCCCAATGAGTCAGAAAAAATGCTTTTTACGTCTGTGTAAATTCATAATTTTGGGTTAAAAGTTATTTTTTTTTTTAGAAAATTAGTGTTTCTGGCTTGAAAATTCCACATTTTGGATTATTTTTATTTTCAAATTAATTTTTTTTATTGATGCTCCTACCTTCTCATGTTTAATGAGTAGTTCAAAGGCGAATCGTTAGTTTTTTTTTGGTTTTGTTTTTTTGGTTTTACGTCTAACAGGAAATTAAATCAAAACTTTGTGAAATACGTTTTGAATGTAACAGTAGATCCCCATCTTACAGGTTTTTGGTTAAATGAATATATTTCTGTCAAAATAAAATTGAGTTTTACTTATTTCAAAAAAGGCTCATTACTTTTTTTATTCTTTAAATATTTTAAGCGTTAAAAAATTATCCAAAAATAATAAACAATGAAGAATAGTCGACGGCAAAAGCGCTTTGATAACTTTATTAACAAAAAAAAAAGATTTTCCGTCGTACCAAAACGTCCATAAAACTCTCAGTTTTCAAATTACCGAATTCTTTTGTGATACTTGTTATACTCAATTCCTAATGTAGGATAACACTTCCAAAAGAAGAATTCAAAATATGTAAAACAAAGAATTGGATTTCACTTATCTCACAAGGGGCTAGATGCTTTTTTCATTTACATATTTAAAACGTTTACAAACTATCGAAAAACAATAAACAATAATGAAAGCTCAAGTGGAAAAGCGATTTAATAACGTTAATGACAATAACCATTTTTTGCCGTATAAAACCCTCATAAAACGTACAGTTTTCGATTTACCTAATTCCTATCTGATGCTTTTTTACTCAAGTTTTAATATAGAACAGCAATTTCTGAACATTAATTTATAGTATGTAAGTACAATTTTTTTCTTAAATTTGACTTAACTTAAAATGCCGTCAGACCGTGAGTCCAGGGCAGGGCAGCTGGGAAAAGGTGGCTATAGGTTCACTGACTTTTCAACTATTCAACTTTATTTTCATTTTGTGTATAATAAACTTCAAAATCATCAGAAAAAATTATTTTGTAAGGAAAAGTCGAGTTGTTTTTATACCTGAAAGACAAATTTATATCGGTCAGGGGAAATGGAAAATTGGTCAGAGAAACTCAGGAAATTTCGAAATTGAGACAGCTTACATAATGTTTTCACGGAGAAAATTAAAAGAAGAAATAAAAGTAATTTTTCTAAATAAAAGTTTTTTGGGAGATGTCCTGCATATAATTTGAGCCACCTTAGAGCTTCGGCGATACCAACGCTGAAAACACCAGTTCCCGTTAGATCACTGAAGTTAAGCAGTGTTGGGCGCGGTTAGTACTTGGATGGGTGACCGTTCGGGGAATACTGCGTGTTGTTGACCCGTCGTGGGTGTGGTGGACCCACACTGGTAGTATTTATCCACCTAGAAACACTACCCGAATCGGGTAGTGAGGCAATGAACTTTCGAGTTCGAAATGCTAATCAATTTTTTTTTTAGAGCTTCGTAGATATAATTAATTAAAAGAAATATTGATTATTCACAGCATGTTAAATATTCGATCAAGATATAAAAATATAGATTATATAGATAGATGATACAAGAAGATTATGAGCGATTATTATAGTTTGATTAAAGATTGAAGAACGCACCTGGTGTTCGTGACTGGAAGCCATTCAGCATGCGTAACTCGTAAGCTCTGATCGAGTTGCGGGAGACGAGCTTCTAAGCTGGGGGGTAAGCTCGGCAAAGCTCGAGGATCTGGAGGAATCACAGCTTTTGCACCTTCCTCACCCTCACCATGGACCAACAAGCCGACGTGATCATCGAAACCACCCTTTAGCCCGGCATAATCTTCAGCCTGCAGGCGAAAACCGCAGTTTAGCTTTCGTAAAAGTATCAGACCAGTAGAGACGGCCGCAACGCTTATACGACTTTACCTTCATTTACTATATTTACAAGATCAACAGGATTCATTATACCGATGCTTCATATATGTGAACCTCAATCTCTTTCTGAGATTTCAGCATTGATGTATACTTCTTGCTCTCGCCATTCCCAAAACAAGTGGTTTATTAGGTACTCAGAAAAAGGAATATACTTCCAAGAATATTTACTTGATACTTGGCTTAAGGGGTCCTTTTGCATCCTAATTGAAAGCCCCAAAAGAATTTTTGACGCTGATCAATATAAATTAAGTCATTAACATCAAGAAAAAAATCATTTTTTTACGAAGTGTCTCAATGTCCCGAAATTCGGGATGAGTAGTCAAGTATTTTTCATAATTAGTTGCCCAAATTTTCGTGACGACTAGTTCATCCCCTTTTCCGACTCCACCAATTTTTCGGGACGTAGACACAGCCTTTTTTGTAATCTAGAAAAATATTGATCTACGATAAACTAGCTGTGCATTTGATCTCGGGTATTTCCACTATGTTTCTATTTACACACTCTAAGAAAAAGTCTATCAACAGTAAAATTACGTTCCTTTCAGAATGCATCCTTTGAAATTAAGCAGATTTCTTTTGTCCATCAATAGAATCGTTTCACTGTTCAAAGACTTATCCATTAAATGCAAAACGGAAGTAGTTTTACTGATGAACGATTTCTTTTGACTTTGAAAAGAATTCCTTTAACTATTGAAGGATTTCATCCGTTGGCTAGCAGAGAAAAAGCACCTGCGCATGAGTGAATTTTTTCACTGCACGATTTATTAATTAATTGATCAAGTGAGTAAAAAAAACGTGCGAAATGAGGTGGAAAATGAATTTCTTAAAAAAATTAGGAATCCCAGATTGTGACGCGAAAACTTTGGAAGGTACGTGTACTGAAAGAACAGTTTTTGATCCGCATAAACTCACTTTATATTGACTTTTACGCTTTTGACAATCGAAGTATACATTTTTTTTAATGCTTTTGTCAATCAAAAGTTCGTAAGACGTTCTTTGTGAAATGATTTTTTAAAGCGTCTTTTTTATACCGATTTTATATTTACATTGATTTTATATTCACAATCACAAAAGTCCGGCTTTTGTACATTTCTTGCACGTAATATCATGCAATTAGTTTTCTTTTAACGTTTAAATTATTCTTTCTATTGTTCGACAATAGATTTCACTTCAAGATCAAAGGAAATCCTTTCACAGTTAAAGGATAGCATTTGAAACGACAATCCTTTAACTATGAAAGGATTTCCTGTCATGCCAATTTTGAATGGAAAATCCTTTAATAGTGAATGGAATCGTTTGACAGTCAATAGTCTGTTTTTAGAGTGCAATTTTATGGTGCTCATTTGATGACCACTTGGCTTCCTTAATATGATTAATTAGCAAAGTTATTTGCTCCCTCATAGAGGAAGTTAAAATAAAAACATACAAATAGGTCAATCAAAATGTTTCGAATCAAGGTGCCTTTTCCATTCTCGCATGAACTTTGAATTGTTATAAGAAACGTATTTCTGTTTGAGACAGATATTCCACATTATATAAACGCAGTGTCTCGTCGTCCCGAAATTCGCGATGCCTAGTGCAATATTTTTCATAAGCTTGACTAGTCGTCCCGAATTTTCGGGTGGGGCGGGAAGGCACCCCTGTGACTGGCCAAATAATTAATATTGGTCCAACCCCCCTAATTTTTCGGGACGACTGGACACAGCCTTATATAAATGACCATAATTTCCGTATCGTTGAGTATAATGTATGGATATAACAAGTCAATCGATTCGTCTCGAATAAATGCATTTTTTCTATATTTTTGCATAAACTTTAAATTATGTAAATAAAAAAATTTTCACTTTTAAAATAAATTTTTTAGATAATATAAATGGTCATGACTTCCTTACACTCTGACAGAATGTATTAATATTATATATAGGTCAATCGATTCGTCTCGAAACAAGGAATCTTGTATATTCTTGAATCATGTTAATAAACAAAAAGTTTTACGACAAAAAGCCCTTTTTCAAAATATTATAAAGTGCTAAAAAAGGGTAATAAATATCTTTAGAAATCCTTTAGTCAGTTTTTAGATATTAATGGTGAAAATAAGCCCTACAAATTTCACCAATTCATCTGCAATCATCTTCAAGTTAATGTATAGAATTTTTGATTCGGATAAATTGAACAAAAGTTATTCTATATTTTTGATGTTATGATTTTTGACCAGAAAAGTTGTATCAAATAATTTGATGTTGATTGTTTTTTTGCACTGGTATAAAATCAATATATATATATATATATATATATATATATATATATATATACTACGGAGTGACGAGGTAAATTTCTTCACAATCTCTACAAGTTGAATTCCGAATGTTGGAAAATAAATCTTACAAGTATATGAATGACGTCGGAATTCAACTTGTAGGGATTATGAAGAAATTTATCTCGTCTCTTCGTAGCTCAGTGGGTAAGACCACCAGACCAGCAATCTGAAAGACCTGGGTTCGGATCCCAGCGGAGCTTGAGAGCAATCTTTTCACAATTTACTAATTTAGAAATTAAAATCAGTATTCAAAATATTGATTTTAGACCAGTAGACAAAAAACAATCTACATCAAATTACTTAAAAATTAATCTAGTATGACTAATTACATTTAGCAATAAGTTTTCATGAAACTTGACTTCCTCTTATTTCTTATGTGTTTATAACGGATTTGCCTTTTGACCCACACTCAGATCTCAGGTATCGAGGAGAGAACGTCTTTGTTTCGTCGTTGTTCCCACCTGCTCTAATTTTTCTTACTTTGATAAGGGTGCTGTATGAGCACCGAAACGTTGGTGAATATTACAAATGCTTTTACATTGTGATTTGATAAAGATACAAATGTAAAAAACGAAAGAAACAAAAAAGAGAAGGAAGAGGATTTGGTTGGCTGCCTTCTCATTTTTCTTTCCTCTTTTTTATTTTTTTTTTCAAAGAAACAGAATTTTTTGTTTTTAGTAATTGCAATGGGAGCATTTTGTGGTGGTTGTCCAAATTTTATCGTTGAGTTCTTGTTTTATTTTCAGGAATTTTATACATTAACTGGAGTATTGGTCGTTGAATAGGATTTTGAATTTGATTCTAATCTAATTTAAAATTCTTAAATTTCAATCATCTTCACACTGAGAAAAATGGATTATACGAACTGGATAATAGAATTAAAGTATAATACACCGTATAGAAAAGTATATTAGCGCGTATAATCTATAATATTTTTCTAATATATGAAGATGTTACCAAATATAATCTCTAGATGTTACACTCTTATAATCTTCAGACATTAATTTGTAACATCTCAGATTTTAAAATATCCATGCGTCTGTGTAGTCGCATATGGCACGTCGCATCGTGGCGCGTGTCATATGCATCTGTTTGCATTAAAACGAGTTATAATTTAGTTATAAAATGATTATTCGTGCAAAATCACATGTGAAGTAGATTTTGTGAATGGGTAAGTTTATATTTCTTTTCATTACACATCACTGCCACTTGTAAAAGTACAGAAACTTAGCCTCCTTTACTTTCGTTTTTGTAGTCTTATGACAGCCAGTCTCCTGCTTATTGTGTGTTTAGAAAATTAAATTTTGTTTCCAGTTCTAATTCCGAGCTCGTCTATCAAAATTTTGTATAGATTTATAAATAAGTTTGCAAAAATTATTATATATATTTGAGGTTATCTAATGGACCAGGATTCTAATATGCATATTAGATTTTAAAATCTTGGATTATAGAATTTATTATCTCAGATTATGAAGTTTAATAATCCAAGATATTATCCTGTAATATCTATTTCTTAATATCTATAGATTGTAGTTCTAATAATCGGGATCGCTGTCCCATAGTTAATATTCCAAGATTATATCCGGTAACATATTTTTTATTACCGGGTATAATCCATTTTTCTCAGTGCAAGTTATCATGTTCACAAAAAAGTGTGACATCCACACACACATCCACAAATACATCAGGACAATTGTTCAGAATGTTGTATCAGACATATTTTAATTGAGGAATGTTCAAGTAAACGAAATAAATTTTTTTCGAATTTGTTACCATCACAAAGCTTCCTCTACGAAAAAGCAAAATGTTGTACATAAAAGTTGTGGATATCATTGAAAGGCACATTTTTTATATTCACAATTTTTTTCTAAAATTATTATTTTTTGAAAAAAAAACGAGAAATTTCCCATATTAATGTTCGAAAATGATCAAAAAAATACGTCTCCTCCCTCCACTCACCCCAGACCCTTGTCCAATGCTATAAAAAAACACGAGTCCCAATGCTGGGCATTTTATATCAGGGACCTCGGAAATGAGGGAGAAGTTAACTGAAGTGTGATCAATTAAGTCCTCGTCCCCGATTTAAAATGCTTTTTTAGCGTTGAAAAAGGTCCCCTCCCTTCTTAAGGTCTACTCTTTAACATTAATTAATATTTTACAAAATTTCAATCTTAAAATTAATTTTTTCAGTTTTCTTGAAAAATGTAAATTTTAGTTTTTCGCTGGGATCTATAACTTTAATGGGCAATAATTTTATCTTAGGTCAATATTTTTCAAGATTAAAAAAAAACCGATTAAAAAAGTAAAAAGTGATAATAACTTAGTTTATATTAATTATACATTAAATGAAGTGTTTGATATTAAATAATCTATAAATTTGTGAAATTGAAAAGAATAAACTGTTAATCTTTTAAAGGTTTCTATCTCCAAATTGTGTTCAATTTCAATTTTTAACATTTTAGAAGCTACTATTTCAGAAGTATATACTTTTTAAATTTTGACAGTTTGAAAACTTAGTTTTTGATTTAGATACGAATATATAAGATAAGAATATAGAAATTCACGAATTCCAGATTAACGTATCTTTTTCAAATAGTTCAAGTTTGAGAGTTTTTAATTCAAAATATTTCCGTTTCAAACTCTTTACTGACATGTTGCACTATTGAAATGATTTAGTTTGTGTGATGTACAATTCGAAATTGGAAGATTGATAACGTTTGAGTATTATAGGTACTTTCCATCAATTAATTTATACTTTGCGACTAACACAAATGTTGTCCAGATTAGCTGAACATTGATTTTTTTCTCTATTTTCGACAATTCTCGTTCAGCATGAGAAACGGCTGAAAATTAAAAGCGGATTCAATATCACTATATAAACCGAAAAACAACCAGAATTCCAGCGTCAAAATTCACGCCATTAATTAAAGCAATTTTCACATGCAAAATCCTCTCAAAATTTCAATACCTTGGTAGAAACAAATAAAAAGTTTTCATCCTCAATGATGAGTTTTATTCTACCAGGAAAACTGTTCTGACAAAAATATGTGTTGAAATATTTAATATTATAAAAAATCAGATAAAATTAATGTTATTGAAATTTTCAATCTGCACATTTTTTAAAATTCATACCCTTTAAATCAATCCTTATGGAATATTTGACGGCGGTCTTTACCATAAGCTTATATAAAATCGAATGCACAAAAAACGTATACAGGGTAACTCAGATAAAATCGATGGAGGGTTCGTGTTATCACATTACGGAGCTTAAATCATTGTCAGCGGATGTTGGTAGCTTAATTGGTAGCAGCTGTCACGCGCGATAAATTCCATTTTGAATCCGGACAAGCACGAAGGTTTTTTTCATCCACTTTTGGCGGCAGGCTCGATTATCACGAAATAGTAAACACAAACATAAAATGCAGGCACATAGAAGTACTCGTCTAGTCAAATTTTTGCTCCCATTTATCCTACTAGTTCTGGCTGTACTTATATATAGCCAAAAATAAAATTGTTTTTATCATTATACCATTAAGCCGAATCCCTTTTGGGGCAAGCGTAGCTCGCCCGGTTTCAGCCCCGTTATACTACCGGGGATGAAGGAATTCATAATATGGTAAAAGTGACTAAGGGGTGTGTAGGAGCAGGGATAAATACTTATTTAAAATAACACATTCGATCCGCAACACTGTTCCATTTAAGTCCAATAGCACTGCGTTTAGAAACCTATTGTATTATGCCTCTTATTTCAAAACCGCGGCGAAACAAAGTTCTATACACGGCTCACCCTCGCTGCTAAAGTATCATATAAGTCCTTTAGCCTTTAGCATGAGTACATATACCGCCAGACGACTCCACTTGTGCCTGAGCAAATTTTTCTTTTACTAAGTTGGGCTTAGAATCGTCGAATGAATTCAACCACAACCAGTGATAACCCGCGGCTGCATCCGGCTTTATTATAAGTACTTGCATTTGCCTAGATGTTTGGACAGGAAAGAGGAAAACTGCAGAAAAGCACCTCCCGAGTTCGGTCGGTTTTTCGACATTCGAGTTTGTTGAAGGCAGATATTTGACCCCACCCATCGAATGCACACAATCATCCTCGAGGTGAAATCTGACGATCGACATTAGTTAAAACGAAGCGAATACACAACCCGGTCATACGTCGCAAATGGTTACTCATCCTAGTTCTATCCGCGCTCAAAATGGCTTGACATCTGAAGTCTTCCCGAATCGAGAATCACCGCGCAGCGAATGTCGATAGCAAGATCCATACTCTTTACTCTCATTGCATCTGCTAAGTGAAACTCTCCACGTGGGCCCATAAGTATATAAGGTCTTTCGTTTCAGGCGTCTCTCACTCCTCTTACACTCTTCATCATAAATTTCTTATAGACTATGGCTTTTTATACTTGTCGCCCTAGAATCCCATTCACACATTCCCACCATGTTTTGTCAATTGGCCTCTGGGTACGCTACCATTCACTTTATCTAAGTACTCTTCTTTTGTCAATCGTTCTCCGTTCATTCTCTCAACATGACCAAACCATCTCAACAAAGTTCTTCCACTCTTGTCAAAGAGGGTTTCCTCTACACCACGTTTTTCGAAAATCCTCTCGTTACTGACTTTGTACGTTAGCGTTTTACTATATATATTCCTCAGGAATTGCACGCCAACCGCGTTAACTTTCCTCCTATCCTTTTCTTGGTATTCCAAGGTCTCGCTACCGTATAGCACAATAGACTTAGGTACAGAGTTATATATTGCAATTTCAACGCCTCCATTCAATATATTGATATACGATGTCGTATGCGACATAGGATACGACATCGTATACGACATTGTATATGACATCTTATACGAAGTCGTAATTTGGGATAGTATACGATGACGTATACGATGTCGTATACGATGCCGTATACGATGTCGTATAAGACGTCCTATATGACATCGTATATGATGTAATTTGGGATAGTATACGATGACATATACGGTGTCTTTTACTATGTCGTATACGATGCCGTTGGCGATGTCGTTTATGATTCGTAGAAATGAATGTGCTTTTCTGATACACATCTGTTATGAATTATATTATTTACTACCTACGATTATTATTTACATTATCTGAATTTTTTATTTAACAAACTTCTACAAATCTTAAACGACATCGTAAACATCGTATACTATCCCAAGTTACGACTTCGTATACGATGTCATATACGACGTCATATACGATGTCGTATACTATGTCGCATACGACATCTTATACATCTTCGTATATGACATCTTATACATCGTCGAATACGACATCTTATACTTCGTCGTATACGATGTCTTATACTTCATCGTATACGATGTCTTATACATCGTCGTATACGACATCGTTTACGACGTCGTATTTTTCAATAGGGTATGATTCTGCTGGAAGCGCTGTAAATGAGACTATGCGCTGTATGTATAGGCATAGGGAATAGTCTCATTCTCGTGAACGGCGATGTCAGAAGATAAATTCATATTGAATGGTGGCGTAGCTTTAAGCTTTATTTGACATACTTTTATTTCTGGGCATAGCTCCTTCACTGCCGATAACCTTCTTACCCTCGTTTATAAGCCTAAATATTTCTCCACATACCTTTCCATTATTAGTAAATATCTCTTTGCCTAAGGTAATGTTACATACTGTTTTGTCGTCCGTTCATTCAGATACAATGATTTTTGTTTGATTTTCAATAATCTTAAGACCCATGGTCTTCATGCTAGTATTTATTCTGCTCCAGATTCTTTGTAAATCATGGGTAACAATCTCATCATCTGCGTACGCTAATCCACGCGTTGCTGAAAAATTGACATTCGATGCCTCAAATTTTTGCACAAAATAGGATAAGTCAGAAAGTTGTAAAAAGTTGGATGAGAAATGTTTTTACCATTGTTAATTAAGAAATTTGTTTAAAATTCCAATATATAAAAAATAAGACAACAGTTTACCTGTAAAAATTTAATCAAATATTTTTCTCCTTCGGCTTTTAGCATTTATTAATTACCAAAAGTTTTAAGATATAATTTTTTCAATTGAACTGTAGTGTAGACGAATGAATCAGAAAATCTCAGGAAAAAGAAATATTTTTCTAACATTAAACCCCTGCCACAGAAATTCAATCTCTACTCAACGTTCACCGGAAAAACAGTCGGAAGCGTTTGATATTTATTGATTTATCGAATTCAATATGTTTCAATTGAGTGTATACTAGAGAAAAAACGATGATTGAAATTTTAACTGAGGATAGAAGGAGTTGGAAGGTCGTCGGGCAAAAGGGCGTATGTGCCGAAACCCAAATTTTACAGGACACACATAAAACTGTCTAACTTTATCGAATATAATTTTTTGTTTGAAAGAAAAATGTACTTTCAAGCTCTATCAGACCATCAAAGTAACATCGAAACAAAAAGATTCGCATAAGTTTTTAATTTTTAATTAAAAAAACAGAACAAGAAAGGACTTTTGAGCTATTATTAGGTGTACGAATAAGTTCCACCCGTTTTGAGCCACTTTCTTTTAATTATAAAAATCTACCAAAATGCGAGTAATAATTAATATAGTTAGTCACTGGCTTCTACTACTGTTCGCGAACGCTCAGATAATTGATGGACTCCATGGCGAAAAAGGTGGCAATCGGACGGGGCAATGTGTAGAGAGTAAGCCGGATGCGACAGAATTTCTAATTTTAATTCTTTTATAGTTTGGCGGACCACGGAACTTCTATTTGGCCTAGTGTTGTCTTGCTGAACTGGTCTTCGCCGATGCCCAGAATATGATCTCTTTTCTGGGATTTTTTCGCCAAACGGTTCAGTTGAAAAGAGTAGCGTTCCGTGTTCCGTCAAACCACGAAGACAGTACAGCATGACAATTAGGCCACATAGAAGTGCCGTGATCCGTCAAACCATAGAAGAATTGGAATGAGACATTTTTCCGCATCCAGCTTACGTTTCAGACATTGCCCCGTCAGATAACCACCTTTTTCGCTCGTTACAAAACAGCTCAGCTGAGCACCAAATTAAAATTGAAGCTGAAGTGCGAAAAATGGTGGATGACTTCATAGCGTGAAAATATCAAGCCTTCTTTCCCTATGGAACCCATCAATTGGCTGAGCGTTCGGGAACAGTAGTAGAAGCCAGTGGCCACTATATTAATTAATACTTGCATTTTGTTAGATATTTATAAATAAAATAAAAGTTGCTTAAAGCGGGTAGAACTTATTTGTACACCTAATACTTAGCATAATTGAATCGTGAAAAGAACAGGCGAAAAGAAGAAACATTTTTAAAAAATCCAAACATGGATTTTGATCCACTCCTAAATCGAACTCGACAATGATTTTCTTCTCTTTAGCACGAAGACCCTTCAGTTGTTACCAAAGAAATTGAATATGATTAAAAAGTTTTGGAAAATTTATCATATAAAAACTTTGCAGATCCAGAAGAAATATTGTTTTATCTTCTTGGATGTAAATGACGTGACAATGAAAAAATTTCTTGAAAAAGAAATGTATTCAATGCAATACAATAAAATTGCAATAGAACGATTTTATTTTCTAGAATGAAATTACTGACTGGAAAAGTTCTCTTGTAGATTTCATGTTCTGGGAAATTTATTCTTTATATTGTACTTTGAAGGGGATATTGTGTTCATTCCAAGACCAGTGAATAGAAGTTTCAAACGTAAGATCGGTAAATATTGTCATTTAAAATTGCCTGCACAAAGCCTTTCCAGAACTTTAGAATCTTCCAACTCTAATAAACTAGCTCGTAATGAAAAACAAACAGGCTTTATACCGGGGTTGTTAATTATTTTTATCTATATTTTTCTGAAGTTATGATAAAATTTCTATTATAAAAAAATGTATGAAGCAAATGAAAATCATACATTATCTTTCCCACTATGTATAACTTTTCCGCCTGGGGAAGAACCGTCCAATCAATATAACTGAATAATGTTAATAGTAAACATTTTCTTAGAATGTGGTAGTATAATTGATGGAATACAACAACATTACGTATTCGTTATCTTGCAGACTCTATTATAGACCTCGTTAAAACTCTTGAAAACTTACAAGCTTATATTTGAAGAATTTTTTTATCAGTCAAAGAGGGTACAAATATTTCGCATCTTGCCGAATTTATTCTGAACGTCATTTGATAATGAAGCTTGCTCTGTACACCAATACTACTATATATTTCTAAGCATTCATATTCTATTGTTTTCAAAAGGCTATTTAGGTATTTATTCACTTCAACCCCCAGCTAACTTCACTTCGTTGAGTGCTGAAGGGAAAACAATGGACCAAATGCACGGGATTGGGTCCATTTTTGCCCTATTTTGCTAATATCTTCGTAAAAACTGACTTTTTTATATAAGTGCATTTGAAAAATAGTTTTCCTTTTTTCAAGCACTATTGAATGAAATAATAAAATTATGATAATTATTATCATTCATTACGAAAAAGAAGTGAAGTTAGCTGGAGGTTGAAGTATCAATACTTAATTGAACCTTTTTTAATTTTATAAATATCCATTCTATTTCCATACAGTCTGCATGTAATATTCTGTATAATATGTAAGAGAAGAATGATAAAATAGGATGAATAAGCGTAGAATTATTATTGGAAAGAAGAATGGACAAATTGGAATATTTTTATAATCAAACAAATAAAAGTAAAAAAATATGAAAGTGTTATAGTTTAAAGACAACCAAGGTTAAAAAACGTCTTGAAAATTGAATTTTTGTGAAATTCTGAAAGGATCTTAATACTATCAGATATTTATATTCCTAAATTGAAATGCCTCACCGTTTGAACTTATTTGAGGTTTCAAAAAAATGCTCTCAGTTCAAACCTTTGAGAATTTAAAATCGCTCAAATCAAGTAAACTTATGAACATTGACAATCTGAAATTGAAAATGTAAACCTAGAATTATCTGAAACACATGCAAATTTGAAATGTTTCTAACTTTATGTCGCCTAAAGTAGGAAAGTTCCTAATTCGAAAGAATCTTAATTAAAAAATCTTTAAACTTGAAAGTACATAGGTACCGCAGTCTAGTATTTTGAGAAAACGAAATGGGGACACAGTAATAAAACGGAATAGAAATGGATGGAATTCATGGAAAGAGGAATGTGATAAATCGGAGTAGAGAAGAAGACGATTCATGGAAAAAAGAAGTATAATCAGAAAGTGACAACACATAATAGAACCGTGGATAGAATATTGTTGAAGTAAAATATAGCGTCAGATGTAAAAAATAATCAAACAAATAGGTAGAAATAGTTAGAATTTACTATTATCAGAACGAACAGAATAGAATTCTGGAACAAAACAAATGTCAGCAAATTCCACGCATAATTTTGTCCATTCTAGTATTTCTATACTTGTCTATTTTTTATATGAGCATGCTCGGTCATAATATAATTTCATGAAATCTTGTATCAGCCTCATTATATGGAAGTATACATTGAGATACAAATAATCCATTTTCTAGGTCCCGCTATTCTTACCGAAATAATTCAAGTATTAGTACCGAAATTGCGGTACGTGTATCCACGACGTTATGAAATATGCAAAATTATGCCTATACAGCCGACAGTGAAAATTTTTATTTCATATTTTAAGGGAAAATCAATAGCTAAAATACTGAATAAGTACTGAATAAGATTACAATAAAAAACATACATATATACATTAGGGAAGTTCAAAAAAAAGGAAGTCCAAATCTGAACGGATGATCATAATGGAAAATTATACAGATATAAAATATGCGGTTCATTTAAAATCAGTATTTTTTATCTTAAGTTTTTTTTTCAAAATTACACCGAGAAAAATGGATGATCACAATTAACTTCTAGATACTTATGGTTTACATATTTGAGTTTTAACCACAGGACAGCTATCTAGATGCTAAATTTTGTGTATATTGAAAGATATAAATGCAAGTACACAATGAAGATCCTTCTTACCTCGAAGGTTTTTCTAGAGAGAAAATAGCACTTTTATG
This sequence comes from Andricus quercusramuli, assembly GCA_932178445.1. Classification (NCBI taxonomy): domain Eukaryota; kingdom Metazoa; phylum Arthropoda; class Insecta; order Hymenoptera; family Cynipidae; genus Andricus; species Andricus quercusramuli. Next base: position 873,172 of record CAKNXH010000063.1, on the reverse strand, counting down.
AATAATTTTACTATATCCAAACAAATTGCAGCAATATTATGACCATCATGTGAACAAAATATTTGTAGTCCTAATTTTTCCTCGCTTTAACATACAAAGACAGACATTGACTATAAGCTCCATCAAGTGGCAGATATAGGTATGGCATTTTCCTGCACTCGGACAACGACTTTAACATCTTGAATGTTTCAGTCTAACATCTCGGAAGTTTTTGTTTGACATACAAATATTTAGAAAATAAAGACGTTAGACCGTGCACCTTATTATTGCCATTCTCAAATGTTCGGTTCTTGGTCAGCTATACATAAAAATATTTTTACGACTAATATCTAAAAAAGATAGATGTTAAACATAATATTACCTATATACTTTTAAAAATCTATTTTTCTCAATGTATGCATGCTTAAGGAGATAGACGAAAAGAAATATTGTAAAGAAGCGTTCATCATAAAGGATATTTCAAAAATAGTAATTCTTCATTTCTATATTAGTTGTTTTTGAAAATCCTAACAAAAATTCAAATACATATTGAGGACCTCTCAGCAAATATGAGAATAGATGATTTACTCTTCCTTATGACAATTTTCTTCGCATATTCCTTCTGTATGTATAATTATGAGAAAAAAGCTTGCTAAGTGGCGCACATATGGGGGAAAGCGGCGCTTTCTGAATTCTTTATTTAAAACACGACATTACTTCTTTTAGGTTTTGAAACTGAAGTTTGAATATGTTCATTTGCAAGCCTCTATATTTTTTACCTATAAGAAGCAAATATAGCATTCAGAAATGCAGAATCGAAGGTGCGACATTAGCCTTAGATGCGTAGATTACGATAATGTATTGTGGACTTACTCCAACTTCTTCATAATCCGGACGATCGGGTGCTGCCGCTAATCGATGACCACTGCGGTGACCCCCAAGGGCTCCAGTATTTCCGACATTGGATCCATGCCTCTCGTCTATCAGAAAAATTTCCGTTAGAACTATTACTCCAAACACAGCGAAAAACATGACAACGAGCATGAATGACATGTTTGCTCGCTCCTTGAGCACTCCAACGTTTCCGCGACCCCCTCCGGAACCGGATCTTCGGGCACCCATTTTCGCGATGCTCTAAAAAAATAAAATCACAATTATTAGTAATTATTAAATTAATTTTATAACTTTCTTTCATCGATTTCCCAGATTTAATAAATGTCTGTAATAGAGGTCTAACGTAAACTAGGATTAAGCGGCGCATATGTGGTAGAAGTGGCGCACTCTTAATTCTGTACACTTCAAGTCCCATATAAGCACAGTTTCGAGGGTTGCCCCGCACTGGTCTTGTGACTGAATCGGTACCATCGAAACGTAAGCAGTCAGGGCCGCCTGAACCGTTTCCAATTGGAATGCATATTATTGCGCAATATACTCGACTGAGTACTGGCGCAAGCGGCCCTTTCGAGGCGAGAGTCGCAAGCTTCTCTCGCCCTACGGCTGAGAAATTGCGCGGGTCAGCAGTTCTAAGAATTACAAAACTGGACGGGCTTCTATGGGACCTAGAGTGTATTTAAAACGCGATATCGCTTCTTCTAGGGTTTGCGATTGATGTTTTAAAACTGTTAGTTACAAGTCTCCATATTTTTTACCTGAAAGAAGCAAATAATGCATTCAGAAATGCAAAATCCAGTGAGGCAAAAAAGTTTTTGCGGCTAAATCAATTTCTAGATTTAGACGTTTTTTCAATGAACGATTTTTTGATTTCAAAAACATGAGTGTACTTCGATTCTTGAAAGAAAATTTGGGTTTTATTTTTTAGTATCATTTTCGCAAGATTTTCAGATTTGTCGAACGAGTCTTATATCTGTGCTGAAAGTATCTAGAAATAATTTCTAGTGGGTGAGCATTGTTTACGAAACATCTTCATTACGTTGCATACAAATTAACTAACAAAAGTTATTTCTCTGTATTGGCAATGCTTAGCTCATTCAAATCCATAGTTTTTATATAAAATGTTAGAGAAATTAATGTTTCATAACGATGAATTGAAGAAAGATGCCATTTGGCAATCTTTTAAACAAATTCAAAATTAATGTGATGAAGGAATAGGCTCAATTATTTCACGGATTCAACTAAAAATGTCTTTTCGATGCCTCTTTACTACGATACTTTACAAATGAACAAGAATGATCTATTAGTCAAACAATTTCCATAAAAAATTCAAAGTTTGACTATTCTTCAACGAATAGGCTCAATTTTTTACTAAATCAACTAAGAATGTCTTTCCGTTGACTTCTCGCTATGATGCTTCAAAAATTTATGAGAAATATTAACGATCTAAATAATTTCAATATAGAATTCTGAGTTCACCTTTTTTCACAGAATAGGCTTTTTAGGTGCGGCAAAATTGAAATTGCGAATGAAAATTGTTAATTATAATTTGTTATCAATAACATTATTTGATAACTAAGAAATGACATAGTCATATTATCCTCTTGTCAATATTGTTCGCTCCTGATCAACATCTATTTAAGGGGCGGGGGGGGAGGGTCTGGAGCGTAAAAAAAAACACTTTTTTGTGCATTTTTTTCAGAAATATGATCAAGGTAAATTTACTCAGATAATTTGTATATTATAAGGCATAATTTGAAAAACATTTAGTTAATTTTTTATAAGAAAATAGCAAGAAATAAGCCAATGACAGAGCATTTCCGAAAACGCCTTTTCAAAAAAATGATTTGTGGAACCCACTGTATATCATCGTAGAATTAACGGAATCCAAAAAGTAAGAATATTTAGTTAAATTACATGTTTTCCCTCCTCCCAACGATGTGTATGAGTTTTTTTTTTCATTTTTACATTTTTGGTGATCACTTTTAGCAAAAATGGCGATATTTTACGATTTCTACCGGCACTGGGATCGATATTTTTTAGTTAAGTACGTGAAAAAATGACCCTCTTCTTTGAAAAATAGCCAAGTTCTGAATTTTGTATGCAAATTGTTTGAACAAAGAATAATTCTCATAAATTTTCGAAGTGTTGGAGCGAAGAATCACCGGAAAAACATATCTAGTTAATATCGTATGAAATTGAGCCTATTAGTTGAAAAATATCCAAACTCAGAACTTTCTTTAAAATTTGTTTTAAAAAATGCCAAATAACCTCTATTTCCAATTATTCGTTATTAAATATAAATTTATGTAACATTTTGTATGAAAACTCTGGCTTTGAATGAGCTAAATATTGCCAATCCCGAGAAATGACTTTTTTCATTAATTTGTATATAACGTAATAAACTTCATTTTGTAAATTATGCTCACCTATTAGAAATTATTTCTAGATTGTTTTAGCACAGATATAACATCAAATTTTTTGTGTAGTTCCAGAAGCGTCAGACCTCTGATTTTTTTTAAACTACGTACACTTATGTATTTTGACGCGCTGATTACGAATATGATAGTGAAAATTGGCGCAAATTTAATCTCTATGGAAAAAAATGAAAAAATGCACATTTTATGTTATATTAATTTCTAGCCTACAAGTAACAGTTTTCAGGATATTCCTGCAACCAATGTTATCTACACTATTTATGTAACCAGTCACAGGAATGCCTTCACGCCCCCTCCCTGAGACATTGGAAAGGGTAACCTAATTTACCTATCGTATTTCTGTGATAAAAACCATTTTTAAAAAACGCATGAAATCATGGGGTTTTCCATAAATAATGGGTAATTCAAAGAATATTTTAGACAAAAGTTGCTGATCTTATAAAATGCACATTTTATGTATGATTAATTTTTAACCTACGAGCGGTAGTTTTCGAGAAAAAGTTAGATAAAGTTTAAGAGTTATAACAAGGTTGGATGCGATAGGGGTTAGGTCTTTCTCCACCATACGCGCTTTCAGCTGCGTCTTAATCATTCTCGAGCATTTTCGTTTTCTTAACATTTGGGTTTTTTCTTATTCTTGTTGCTTTTTATTCTCATCCTGATGGATCAAAAGTATACTTTTTTCTGTCTGAACCTACTCCTACAGGATCAGGAAAAAACTTGACTTTTTTGAGATGTAGAGGTTATTCCAGTGAAACGGTTCTGTGGGAAATACAAGCAAAAAATGGTACTGCAAGAATCGTGTATGATTTGCGGTCGATTCGTTTGCGAGAAAAAGTGTAAGGATCGGCTTACGCATACTGTTGCTGAAAAACACCTTGTTTGAGAGGTGTCACATTTTAGCAGTAGTATGCATTTTGATCACGTATCGCTTTGCTATTAATCTTAATTTTGAGTAAACTATACATGAAATCAGCATTGCTGAGGGGCAGGAAATATCAAGAAAAACTGTGGCCGACAGATTCTCTTTTTGTAGAGAGGTCTGCACAATTACTCTTGATCAGCACCTGGAAGAAGAAGGTAAAATTGGAGTTGTTGGTGAAGTCATCCAAATCGACGAGTGCAAAATCGGGCGCAGGAAGAATGAGAAGGGCGTATTGTAGAAGGTTCGTGGATCCTTGGAATGATTCACAAGGGCCATGCACACGAATATCATTTGGAGATCTGTCCCTATAATAGAAGAGACCAAGATACGTTGATTGAATTCACCAAAACAAACGTTTCAGAAGTGACAGAGATCCATGCCGATTATTGGAAATGTTATGTAAACCTTATAGATCATGGTTATGTGCATAAAACCGTGAATCATTCTGAGGAGTTCGTGAATCACGATACTGAAGCCCATGCTTAGAACATCGAGTCTTCCTGGCGGTGGATGAGACGATTCCTCTCGTGATCTGTGACATGTGTGCACCCCTGTTCATGGTCACAGATATAATGTAAGTCACATAGATTCCCCTTTCGAACGTCTCATCGAGGGCGGGAACGCACCCCTGTGACTGGTCACAGAAATGATGTAGGTCACTCAGGTTCGCCTTTCCAAAATCCCTTTCCAACTTCTTATCGGAGGAGGAACTGATCATAGAAATAATTTAGATCACGTAGGTTCCTCTTTTTGAAGTCTCATCGGAGATCAGCAACGGACCTTTGTGACTAATCACGCAAATAGGGTAGTTCGAATAGGTTCCCCATTCCAAAGTCTTAGGAAAGGGAGCGTGGAGTCACTCTTGTGACTGGTCACAAAAATAGTTTAGATCACATAGGTTCCCCTTTCCAATAGTTTGTCACAGAAATGGGTTATATCACATAGGTTTCCCTCTCCAACGTTTAACTGTTACTCATAGGCTAAAAATTAATATAACATAAAATGTGCATTTTTGATGAGATCTACAACTTTTGTCTGAAATACTTTTCGAAATTTCCATTATTTATGAAAATCAATGAAAAAATCCATGATTTTATACTTTTTCATGGTTTTTCCCGTGAACATCAAATTTGCGCCAATTTTCACTATTATATTCGAAATGAACGCGTCAAAATACATAAGTTGGCGTAGTTCCAAAAAAATCGGCGGTCAGACGCTTTCGGAACTTCATCCCAAATTTGTTGCCAAAAATCCAAACATATAAACCCTTTTCAAATTTAAAAATCTTTCATCCAAAAAAGCAACCCGTATTTATAGTTCAAGCTGAAAATTGATTTGTCCACACAAACTTTCTTGTCCCACTCTGACGCCGCGCCGCTTGGTCACAGTTTATGGTATTCTTGCTAAAATTATGAAGCAATGGCTGTAAAATCCAATTTTAAGTCCTAGAAAAACTGAGTTGTATCTTTTTAATAATATTTACGATGATTAACTAAAAGATTATCATTAAGAAAATTGCGGATCTAGCAAAATGTATGTATGTATGTATCGGATAATAATCATGATTACAATATAATATTATTTTCAGCTATTACATTTAGTTGGTATATACAAATTCATATTCCATTTTAAAAATATTGAGTGAATTCTATAGCGATATCCCGAACACCGTTTATCGCTCTTCAATGAACGCAGGACTGCGCACGACTTTACTATTGCCATCCAGTTCACAATTACCCGACAGGTTTATAGCACCTGCCTGTTCAAAGATATCTCAATTTGAAGTAGAATATTTTTCTGTCCGGGAAATAAATTTTAACATCACTACCATCTGTTTCAAAAATCCTGGCCCCTATACAAATCATTGAATAACTCAATAAAAAAATCGCTTCAAAAAAGAAGAACACCTTGTCAATCCTTATTTTATTACGAATAAGTACAATATTATTTGAACGCGATGCATCCATAACTTTCGATCACTTCTTAAGCAATGTTTAAGGAATGATTTTCACCCAATAACTCTAAATTTCTGTCTTCCATACCCACGTGTATTGTGCCCGGAAAATGCCCCCAAAAATGCAAAATAGCAGTTTTCTGTAAAATTCATGCTAAATGCTGAATACTAAATTTGGAACTTTTTGAACATGAATTATTTTTATTTGATAAGTTACAAGCTTTTCAGTACTTTTTAACCAATTTTGAATTGCTTAAACAATTATTATTGGTTTCAAAATTTTTTTTTGCTCGTAAATCGTGAGAAGTTATTAGATTTTTGGATAAATCATACATTTGACGAATTTAAAAAATAATATTTCTCCTTTGACATATCTGGCAATTATTTCAACAATTTCTGTGCCCTTTAAATTTTGAAAAATTACTACTTTCTGGAAGTAGAATTTTCTTCATCTTACCAATGAAGAAGAGCAACTGATATTAATTGTTTAGATAATTTCAAACTGTCTTTCACAAAAATATCACTCTCAACATTCTTTACCTGCAACATTAATTTCAGAATATAATAATTTTTCACGATTTACATAATGGAATAATTTTTTAAACAAATGAAAATTGTTTATACAATTGCCAAATATCTTGAAAAAAGCTATTACATTTAACATTCATCAATTGTGTAATTAATCTCAGAAAATAATAACTTTGTACAATTTACAGGGGGAAAATTGTTATAACAAATAACAGTTGTTTAAATCATTACCAAATTTCATAAATAAGAATAATAATTCTGGAAAATCTTTAACTGTATCATTTATCCTAAAAAATAACAACTCTTTGCAATTTACAGACGAGAAAAAATGATCAAATAAAAACAATTAATTTTGCGAAAATTAAAAAAAAGACGTTTTAGCGCAAATTTTACATAAAAAGACTATTTTGCATTCTCAGAGCATTTTCTACCGTGAGCCGAGGGTTCATCAAACTTTTGCTTAACTTTTTGTTTCGGAACAAATAATAAATATAATATTTATTTATACAAAAATGCTCTGTATTATATTGTTTACCTACTATTTGTTCATAACTAAAAAGTCAATTCAAAGTAAAAAATTTCAGAAGAAACCACAACTTTCAAGAAATTATTTAGGAGAAGATAGATATAAACAATAATCATTTGTTTGAACAATTATTTTTTTTGTATTTTAATAATTTTACCGTCCATCAAGTTCTAAGTGAAAAGTAGACAAGAATTTGGAAAATTCAAAAAAAATTGTTTAAACAATTATCTTTACTCAATTTCATTAATTATTACTACACTCTGAGTGAAAACTAGAACACAATTTGAAAATTTCAGAAAAACCGTGTAATAAAAATGGTAATTGATGTTTTTTTTATGGAAATGAGTTACGAATAGAAAGCAAATGCTTAATCAAGAGTGATATAAACACGAAATTTCATATAAACGACAACAGGCAGAATTCAATGAAGTAATTTAAAAGAGATACATAAATTCAAACGGCAAGTATGTTATACCATGAATAAATATTTAAAATTTCATGGATAAAATGATCAATAGGTATAAATCATCAAAAAATCAGTATCGTGTTAAAAGAGACGAGCATGAATCTTAAGTCAACACTCACTCTCACATACACATTTATACGCTCGCTATTTCAAAATATATATAAACCCCACCAAATAATTGCATCACTGATAAAATACAAAATGGTATTGTTAACAAAGTAAAAGAAAAACCTGATCAGAAGCTGGATTGGCGGCAGCGGGGAAGGCCTCGCAAGTAAATCGATCGCATCAGTAGATAAAGGCCGTACGAGTGCGGCTTCCTATAGATTCCTCATGTGGCTCGTTTTTCGAAGCTCGATCGCGAAAAAGAAATTTCCTTGCAGAAATATCGGCTTTTGCTTATAAATTGAGTACCCTTGAATTTTCTGCTTACATTGGAGGAACGAGCTTTTGAAAAATAGAGACAGACGACAGAAACAGACGCTACGCTGAAAATAGTTTTAAGAGTGAAAATTCGAACATTGTTCGGAATAAAAGATCACACACACAATCTTTCGATGATTAATAAATTTACCCTTTTGGTCGCGGCATAAAAATCACACTGCCAAATTGAAGCTATTCTTGAAATCTTAAGTAATTGAAAATATCATTTCATCCTGGGCTAATTATTTTTTAATCAAAAATTACAATTTTAATTAATATTTTTTCTCATTACTTAATGCTTCTGTTTAAAATTATATAGCCTCAGTTTTTTTTAATGATTTTTTTATTAGAATAGTAAACGATAGAAATTATGAACATTTAGAAATTTATTTAATGTTACTCTCATTTCAATATTCGAAGACAATTACATCCTTCTAATTTCAACTAACAATACAAAATTATGAACGTATTTAATTTTATTTAAATTTTAGTTACATTTTCAAAGGATATGACTTTCTTTTAACTGTAACTATTATTGCTATCGTAAACAATTAAAAATATGAATTCATCCTGTGCTATTTTTTTCATAAGACTTAAAATTAGAATTATTTTCGGAATTTAAAGAAGTTTAGAAAATGTAAAAAATGTGTTCATCCTTGGCTCATTTATCTTTAAAAAAAACGGAGTCAACTAAGAATACCTATCCAATACCTTTTTTTATGATGCTTGGTAAATTCCCAAGAATTATTGATTACTTAAACAATTTTCATACATGAATTGAGAGTTTGCCTACTTTTATCATTTCGATCACTTTTCTACGATATTTCTCAAATTTAATAATTATTGATTATTTAGAAAATTTGCATTTAAAAAATTCAGACTTTGGTCATTTTTCAACGAATAGACTTTTGACTATTTTTCAGCGAATAGGCTTTTGGCTATTTTTCAACGAATAGGCTCTGCTTTTTACAGAATTAAGTAAGAATATCTCTCCGATGACTTTTTTGTGTGATGCTTTGCAAATTTCCAAAAGTTATTAATTATTTAAACAATTTTCATAAAAAAATTAAGAGCTTGGCCATTTTTTAACGAATAAGATAAATTAGTTCAGGGTATCAGGAAAAAATGTAATTCCAGTTTGGGACCTCCAATGCCAGGTCAAATACTGACCGCTGGCTCAATTCGGGTGCACCGGATCAAACAGGTGAATTAACAAAAATCTGTGAAATAAGCACCCATATTTACCTAAAAAGAAGATAAACCCTTAACTACACGTGTGGCCTTTTATTTAGATGACCAGAACTATTTCATTACTCGTTTACAACTGTTTACTTGATGCTACCGACTATTATCATGTTATTTAAACTTCGTAAACTTGAGGTTACTTACTTTATTTTCTCGTTCCTAAAAATGTTTTAGCCTTATTTTTTCACTTTTTTCTTTTCTCACATCCTCTTTCTATCTTTCTCCTGTCCTAATTCCTTGTTATTTTTAGGCGTTTCGTTTATTACTTCCAATGTCAGAATGTCAGGTTATAAAAGGAGATGTTACTTGAAAATTAATCAATGTTGTTGATTAATCACACAATCATTGATGGATCCGTAATCAACAACATTGATTAATTTCAAAGTAACATATTTACTTATTAATTACACTGTGGTCAACGCCATAACAACTTGAAGAAAAGTCAGGTTATAAATCCCGATTCATCGATAAATTGATTGATAAAATTGAAATATTCCCAACAAATAGCAAACTTCACATATTAAATTTTTCGATTTCGTTACACCAGCAACCTTTTATGCACAAGGGAAAGTTTTTGAAAGATTGATATAAATATTAAAGTACACGGAATTTCTATTCGACACTTGTGAATACATTTATATAATTGAAAATGATATATCGATAATGCATTTGATTAATTTAAACTCATTTTGTAAGAAGCCTTGCCCGTTACACCAACGACATTTTATTTGCACGAACGCACTTTCTCATTTATATGAACATAGAATTTTGGAAATATTAAGAAATCGAGAGCGGGTATGGAACTAGGTTCTTCCGTAAAGATTAGGCTTCAATTGAGAATAAAAAAACGTTTTTAAACATTTTTTGCGGTTTCGAAATACAAAATGATACCGTTACACCAGCGACACGTAAATATTGGGACAAACTTTACGCCCCACTTAAATTTTTCACACGACACCTCCTACGTATCTTTGATTAATTCCAATAGATACTAGAATCATTCTTAAACAAAGATGGTGAGTTCCCCATTTGTGTCCTATAAAATATGAAGATGAAAGACTTTAATTTCCATTTATGCCGTACATTCTATATTTCATGAACTACGACTTCCATCATCAGTAAAAATATAAATAAATGATAAATTTTAGGTTCTGTTTACAGTGTCACTTATGGGGTTATGTGGCCCACGTTTTACATTATTTTTTTTTAATTGGGATACAAAATGGTGTGGCTTACTATCTTATCACGGAGAAAAAACTCCGGGGTTTAGCGCAAGAGAGTTCAAGTCACTAACGCATGGACTGTTCATCAGGCGCATATCGCAGGCGTCTCTTGTTTTATTTCCAAGAGCCTCCACGGATTTTGTCGGTGAGTCTCCTTGCGATTTGCCTTTAGGCCACGCCTTCTGCCTGTTGACACGTTCGCACTACTAAATGTTCGCAGAAGGCGTGGCCTAAAGGCAAATCGCAAGGAGTCTCACCGAGAAAGTCTGTGGAGGCTGGAGGCTCTTGGAAATTTCGCTCGCACTTTTGGAATTAATGCGTGATAAATGTTCACGCGCTAATGCCTACATTTTTCTCTCCGTGATGCAACTAGATAGAGGATATGCACATCATATTCAATTGTTCTAATTAATATCTGAGTCATGAAAATTCATTCTTTTCTATTCCTTCTTACATAATTAAGTTCACAGTTATTTGAAAGAACACGAGTACACCCGAGAGATCCTAGTTCTGCTCCTGCTCTTGCTCTCGCTCCTGCTGCTCTACCTCCAGTTTATTCTCCAAGTACACAATGTTCAGGCGTATCCTTTTTTTCATCGTTTTAGATTCAAGAACGTAGACGGTATATATCAACCAATATACGCAGCTTTCCGTGGAGTATAAGCAGATGATGATTTATTCATAATTGGAATGAGTGGCTATGTTCAATCTATTTCAATATATGATCAAAATGATTCAAAGGTTGGAATAAACTTCCATAACGGCCTCGAACGTGGATTGTCTCCCCAGGAGTTAACTGTTACAAAGAAAAAACAACAAGTGCCCGCAAGACTTTAGAAAAGTGAATGTATCATCTGTATGGTTCTCAATATAGTAGTAACAAGTGTTTTGAATTATTCATATATAGTATTCAATGAAAGAAATAACATATATTCACTATGTTCCATGAATATTTTTCCCTTCCGTAAAGAGTGACAGCTTTAAGATAATAATTTTCGGAGGCTAGATAGATGAAATATTATTATTGATAGCTAACGGTATATACTCGAAGATAACGGGAAATTTGTTGGATTAATATTGTAGGTTTTAAATTGAAAATTTTCTAGATACAAAAGCTGAATAATTAATTGCATTGATTCATTTGCTTTTTTGATTTCTACTGAATGGGAGTAATTCCAACAAAAAATATTTTTCCTGAGTACATCGATATTTATGCCGAAAAACAGAAGAGGAGTTAGTGAAAACTGTATTTTGACACTTCAAGTTCATGCTTTCCTTGAAAAACCTTCAGAATGAAACTTGTTCTACAGATTAATAGATGGAAATATTACTTTTATTCGATGGAATCTTCTATTGAAGCTCTCATTCGTCTGCATAATGAACGCATAACGAATTTTGCTATACTGGAACAATTTACTTCGTCCATGTAGCGCCTCATTTTGAGGCTTTATTTGAAAAGATGATTATAATTATGAATAAAAACTCATGTAAATTTTATTCTAAATCAAAAGAGCAGAATCCATTTGCTAATAAATTCATTTTACTTTAACAATATTGACGGTGTCCGTTCTCAAAAATACATGAAGATAATAAATGACTGTATGTCCTTTGTCATTGGAAAATTACACATTAGATCACTAGATGATTTTTGAGATAATTTTTTTATTTATAATTACTAGTCTATTCAACGAAAGAATCTGAAACAGGTAATACGTAGACAAATAAATTGTTCCAGTTCAGTACAATTCTTTATGCATTCATTATGCTGACGAATTATGGCTTAAATGCAGGTTTCGATCGAAGAAACATAATATTTTATTTTAGAAATCTGCATGAAAAGCTTGTATTTTTAAGATTTTTCAGGGAAAGCATGAACTTAAAGTGACAAAATTCACTTCCCTCGAACTCCTGCTCTCTTTTCGGGCTAAATATCACCCTTTTCTTGTATATTCTGTACAGTGTGTAAACAAAATGAGTACTGTTTTAAATATGTTACTAATAATGAAATGCTTGAGCTTGTCAAATATCAGAAATATTTTCATAGAAGTGTGGAAATTAACGTTATTCCACATTTTGAGCTCTTTCATCGATGTGCTCGCAATAAATAATTTTTTCGGTCTGTAATTTTGCTTGTGAATTACTGCCATACAGTAAAAACTTTGAGGACCTAAAGGCCCTTGTATTTATTCAGAAAAGTCTCTAGGGCCTTTTCTAGCAAAATAAAATACATTTTTTTCGGCCCACCCTACAACACATATTACGTAATTCAGATAAAGCATTTCGGCATAAATAATTTATTACTAATGTAATAAACTATGTATAAATTTCAATTAGAGCTTCATTTAAATACTACATGAATTTAAGAATGTTGCAATACTGAGAACTGAAAATAAGAGAGAGATTCAACATACTAAAAGTAAGAAAGAAAAAATGTAACATTTCCTCACAGCAAATCTGACTGTATCATTTTCGCTGCAACTGTATTTTTATTGATACGAAAACCTGTATCAGTATAAACAAACAAAAGGATTGTACATTGTTGGATCATTCTGTTGCAGATCAAATTGATGCCTTCAGATTTAGTGTGATCCATCACTATCTTTCTTTCATTGTCATGAAATTATTTTTCGACAATAAAAAGACATAATATTTGACAAAACTTCATTACTAAGAATACACACAGTAAGTATACCAGAAAAATATAAAAACAGGTAAAAACTTACTGATCATACTGGATAGCAAATCTAAACCTGCAAAAGGATTCATATTAAGGCTTTATAAGCGTCAAAGTAGTTAATAACAAGTGGTGAATCCATCATAGTAGGTTCATCATTTTCACTCGGGGTGTTACTGAATAAAATAAATAATGCTTTTCATTAATTAAAATTTAATAAGGCAAGGGTTAAGAATCTTCTTTTAAGCCAAATCAACCCCTGATTGAAAAAATTAAAGTTTATTAAATAGGAAGAAAATGGAGGGATAATTGCTTGTGAAACATGGGAGAAATACTTTCATTGTTACAATTCATGGATTTATTTTCTACGTGGGCAAAGTGCACAGTACATGGTATGAAGGCCCTACAAACAGGTCATAATGCATGACGGTCCAGCTATGTATATATGCTTCAACCAGATATTGCGCGTTCTTCCCACGTACGTACAACAGAAAGCTTGTAAATGGCTCTAATATGGTGCAATGGTCAAAATATTTCATACCAAGTCGGGCGCACAATTTCAAAGCTAAATATGATATGTGCTAACCATTAACCTGTCAGTTGCGGGCACGTCCACAATTTTTCTCTTCGGTATTTTTGTTGTTGAAGAGTTTTCATTTATCATTTTTTTTAGCTTCCTACGCACGTTTGACCAAAACTTTATTTCACATGCAGAATCTGAATCAAAGCATTTGGAACTCTGCCGATTACATTTTGAAAAAATAGGCATAGAGTCGTGTGCTTTCTTCGATCCAAACACGTTGACTTTAGAATTTCCTAATAGTTTCCAGTAGATAAAGCGTTTATCTTATATACCGAAAAAATATTCCACAAATCAATGTTGAAAAAAACTTGTTCATAAATATGTATTGAGGTAATAGGTTGTTGTGTGCGATTCACCTCGCGATGGTGCGAATCGCTACACATAAAGTTCCGACCTACTTCAAACCTGCCCAGAAAGAAGAAAACTGCTCATTTGCTAGATAGGAATTTCACACCACATACTCATTCAACTTCACGAGAGCGATCACCCCCCAAACCTCTGGACCTGAGAAGAGGAAAGTGGTGTTGGAACTCGAACATGTGGCCATTGAGCAATTTTCCCCTATCTGGGCCGGCCTGACCTACTTAACGCCTTTAACATTTTTTCCATGGTCGTGACCAAGTATATTTGCATATTTTTTATCCTGCAATAAAATTAGTACAAACCTAAACCAGCCTATCGTAGTGAAAAGATGAAAAAATGAGGAACGCAAGAACTCAATTTTTTTAGTAAATATTAAGATTAACACTACAAATGCCTTAGAAAATATCTTTATGTCAAACGAAGCAAAATAATAATAATAATTGATTTATAAAACGGCGAGACGGCATTCTTTAAATATTCAATGCGTGATTAGCTACATAACATCAAATAAAAATTTCACTCTAAAAGTGAGGGCACTTGCTCGAAACTTAAGGAAAGCAAAAATCACGCGGAACAAGTGTGAACTGTTGACCATCACGCAGCACTGGACGCAAAAAAATAAGACCTCTTTCAACAGCGAAACAGCGCCTTGAACGGCGAGTAAAGTGGATTCAGGAAAATTCCACCTTTTCTACTCATCCTTCCCGCCTTTTCAATAAAACGTCACGTGCCGTTAAAAATCTGCCAAGTCGAGAACAGATTCAAGTCTTTTGAAAGCAAGTATATGGAGATACTTATCAGCTAAATGAAGACGCTTCAGATATATCACGCTTTCGTAACTTTTGCCAAAGGCAAAGGTTACAAGGTCCAGAGGAATAGTGTCCACTAATTACTGCTGAAGACGTGAAGAAAGATATAGATAGAACTTTTCGGCGCCCGAGCCAGATAAAATCAAGAATTTTTGGTGGAAGAAGTCTACTTCTACGCACCAACATCTAGCTCGTATATTTACTACTTTCTTAAACGGAGAACAACCCATCCCGCAGTGGCTAGTGGAAGGACGCACAGTATTGATCCCTAAAATCGGAGATTTTGTCAAGTCCAAAAAACTACAGGCCCATAGCTTGTTTAAACACCAGGTACAAGCTATTCACTGGCAAGTTGCAGGGAGAACCTGTTAATAGACAGGTGTATTACCCAGGACTCGATCAGGTATAGACGCAATCTGTCCATGGCTTGGATTGACTACCGTAAGGCATTCAATAAAACGAACCATGAGCTACCTATTAGGCTCCTTGAGTGCCTGGAGGTGCATCCAAAAATAGTGAGATGCAAAAAAGAGCTTATGCTCTTATGGCGGACAAGATTTGTCATAAAATCTGACAAAAGACAAGTGACTACAAGCTATATCACATATAAGAGGGGGGTCTTCCAAAGAGACTCTCTAGGTCCGATACTTCTCTGCATTTTGCCTCTATCTATTGTGCTCCGAGGCAAAAACTCTGGATACCTATGTGGCCTCCCGAACAGAAGAGAATATATGGTCAACCACCTTTTATACACGGACGACCTTAAACTCTTTGCTTCCTCAAAAGAGGACCTTAACATCCTTGTGGAGACGGTAATGAGGCACTCTAGAGTGATTAGCATGAGCTTCGGACTGGACAAGTGTGCCTGCGTGCACTACACCAAGGAAGACTAGAAACTACATCATTGCGTGACGATCAGGATGTTCTACTCATCGGCGGAAGTACCATTCAACATCTAGTATTGAAGAAACATATACATATCTTGGAATATCGCAGGCGGAAACCCAAAATGTTCGTGTGTTGAAAACGGCCCTTGGAAAGAGGTATCGCAAAATTCACAGAAAAATTTGGGCTTCCGAATTATCTGGAAAGAATAAGATCCAGACGACCAATGTGTTGGCCGTTCCTATACTGCCCTACACGTTTGGTGCAGTAAAATGGAACATCGATGAGTTGAAGCCATTTGACCGAAGCACACGTAAGATGATGACAATCCATCGAAATCATCATCCTAGATCTTCCGTACCTCGAATATACATCCCTCGAGATAAAGGGGGTAGAGGGTTGCTGAGCTTAGAGTGTCTTCATCGAAGAACGGTTCTGGCTACAATCTGCTCAGTTCTAAATAGCACAGATTCTCTTATGCGACTCGTACATCAACATGAAGTCGTCAATGCTGCGGTGTCTCCATACCGTGCCGCAGACAGGGCCGCAGAGGAGCTTGGCCTCCCATTTGATTCAAGCGACACTACACATGGCCTAGTGTCACTAAAACGTTTGGTGCTCAGAAGTCGTGTACAGGAAGCAGAACATATGCTTCTACTAAGAGAACATGCTGACAAGCCCCTTCATGGTAAATTATACGGCATTATATGTAGAGAAGAGCTCTCGATGGGTATGTCCAACATGTTTCTCAAGTCTGCTGGATTGAGGTCGGATAATGAGGGATTTCTTCTTGCCTGTGAAGATGACGTTATAGACACCTTAGTTTAACGCGAGCATGTTCTCAGTGGATGCCCAAAATATACACGCCACGGGTACATAGAGAGACACAATGTGGCTCTAAAAGTGTTATATTACCATCTTAGGCACTTCTATGATGTTTATCTATTGCCCGTCTTACCATACACCCAGGGGGAACTCGAGTCCGTTGTGGAGAATGATCAGTGTAAGATCTACTGGAATTTCCCATTCTCCGCCACTCAACGTATCAGTGCTACGAAGCCTGATATTGTCCTCCAAGATCTGAAGACCAAGATCATTTATGTAATTGAATTCTCGGTAACAGCCGATGATAATATCACGGCAAAGGAGGAAGAAAAACGGGCGAAATATCAAACACTTCTTTTCGAGCTGAGTAGGTTGTACCAAGGCTACAAATTCCATCTTATAATTCTCATAATCGGCTCTCTTGGAGGTATGCAAGCTTCATTCATTAACCAACTCAACAAGATTCCGGCTTGCCAGCGTCAAGCCCAATCCATCGCGAATCGGATGCAAAAGCCTATTCTTCTGGAATCACTTCATCTGGTCTGTCAACACTGTGCCTCATAAAATTCTATAAAGATTGGTAGCTCTAAAAAAGTATCCAGAGGTGAAACCTTTATCTCCAACTGTCTTGTCTATCACGTAAGGTCATCCGCAGCTAGAGACCTGACTCCAAGGAACAGTGTTGCACGATGTTATCTCGCGTGAATTTTCCGCTCTTGCTTACCTTATAGCAGACATGCCTAACTCGCGGAAATTCCCTCTGGGAACACATGTTCTGCTTCCACCTCCCTTTCTCCTAGAGAGCGGGAGTGGTGGTAAACGCTTGCGAGAATCTGTCCTCTGTGATGTACGCGTCTATCACGCGCATGCGTCCACCACCTTTCCCGCTCTCTAGGACTCTAGGAGAAAGAGAGGTGGACGCGGAACATGTGTTCCCGGAGGGAATTTCTCCGAGTTGGTCTTGTCTGCCTTATAGGAAGGAAGGAGTAGACGGGGATGACATATACACGTTCCAGTTGCGTTGGGATTGATTGCTTCAAGGAACCATGATCGTAGCTTCCAAAGCCTACAACTTCTCATGGTAATAATAGTCATAATAAGTGAAGAAACAAGAATTAGCTGTAACGTGCCATAACCCATACTTCATTTATAAATTTTCAATTATCATTGCATATATGACTGATTATTAGGTCTGAAAGACTTCAGCTCGGGAGTTAACTTTTGTTTTATCTTTGAATAGTGATTTCTATTTCACAGAATGTTATTTTGGTCTCCTGAGAAATTCCAATTTTGTTGGTCATATAGTTTTGCACTGCAGCCCTTCAATTGGTGAGCAAAAAATAGCTTATTGTTTCTTAGATTCAGAAAAAATAGAGGTTTGAAGTAATTATACGATTTCTTCATACGAAATTTTAAAAAAAATTGTTGTGTTAAATCTACAAAATAGTGTTGGTTCAATAGCACATGTTTAGTATATAGACAACAAAATATTTGGTTGATCCAATAAGAAAAGTTTTTGTTTCGTAAAATTTGGGGAAGTTATTTAAATATGAATGATTTCACGGATTCAAGCAAAGTATCAGAAATATTATTATGAAAACTGTAATTGAAAATGTAAAAAATACATAATTTACATGTTCTCACCTAAAGCGATCCAATAAAATGTATGTCCAAGCATGAGGATGGTAGATTATTCTGAAAAATGAAAAAGAACCTGCATTAGTTATTATTTCTGATTAAACATGTATAAGTTAAAGAATTTGTTCAAACAGTTCAAGATATATTTCCTAATATCTTGAACTTAATTTCAGAAAGTTAGAGAAATTGACTGGGTGGTTGGATTATTTGCATTTTTAGGTGTCACTTGGTTTTATTTGGTTTGCACATAACTTCATATGAAGAAAAAATGAAAAACAGGTAACTTCATCTGAACGTGATGAAAAAAACTTCTATAGGACATTGATAATTTATGATGTGCTTTTACCATACACCTTATAGATGTTTTCAGCTTTGAATGATTGAGAATGAACTTGTAAAAGTTAAAATATATGCTAGTGATAGAAAAGTACCTTTCAACTTTTTGAAACTACTACTCCGAGCGATATTTTGCTTCATTCACATTTCTTGACCTTATTTCTCATAAGAAAGGTATCTTATAATGATTTCATATCGCTTATATTGATATTTGATAGTTTCTTTAAAGTAAGTTGAGTAACTTCTTAGAAGAATGTCAGAAAATAAGTCTGGGTTTTATTGAAAAGTAATATCATTTCATACAAATGAGTGATAACATCAAAAGGAAAAAACAACTCTCTTCAAGGGATGGAAATTTCTATTCAGTTTCTTTTTATAATTTTTCAATTTTTCGCTGGTGATTATGTTGAATGAAGCTTTTTCTAATTCCAAGTTTTTATGCAGATTTATAAATCTAAATATCTTAATTATCTTAAGAGTTTCGTCAAAAAATAAAAAAGGAACAGAATATATAACTTGCTATTCTTTATAGACGGTGGTTATTGCCTATAAATTTGTTTTATTCGGCGTGGTTTGAAGGCCCTAAAGCGGAATTTGAAATGTCTTCCCGTGTGGAAAAATTGTCATGGCGCTAGCTGGGCCCAAAATAGGAAAAACTTGGCCCCAAATTGGGAATTTAGACAGGACCAAACCACAAATGAAACGCTCAACCCGGCCAGAGCCTAACTTACCGACCGACTTGGCCCCAACTTGGCTTCATTAATTTTTCTAGTCTCAGCCACACTAAAATAAAAAATTGTTTTTAGAATTCAAAAAATTAGTAAACAATTTATAAAGGTAAAATTGTTTATTCAAAAGAAACATTCCAAGTAGCTGAACATTTCAAGAAAAATCGTATTCCTGAACCGGATTATTCGTCGACCGCCTCATCTTTCGATTGCCATCCAAATCTTTGGAATTAGTGTAGACCTTTCCGAAATGAGGAAAGACTTCATCCTCAGTGAACTTATATTTTTCACGAACAGCTCCTGTAAAATGAAAAAATGAGAAATTTTGAATTGAAGTTCAAGTTAAACTATAACAATATATTGTCATTAATTTCAATTTTTTTTAGGTTTGACTTAATTGCGTTATAAACATAGATAACTTATGATTTATTTACTTACTTTCGTTTTCGTTCTGGAATCTTGGAATGTTGGAAAATGCTCGATGTCTCGAACGCGACGAGTGCTTTTCACTTTCGGCATTTTTAATGATTTGAATCACACTTTAATAATTGATACAGGTAAAATCACAAAAAATCTCGCCAATATAACCTCAAACCAACCTACTTGTGTTCAAGAGGTTAAATATGGAGCCCGACTGAAAACAAATGCACAGCCAAGTTCATGGCGCTGCAATCAAGAGCTATGAAACAGAGTTGGTTTAAACTAGATTCAAGATATTAACCCTGTTGTAGCCATGAAATAATTTTCCAAGTTGGGGCCAAACTTGTAATTGGGCAAATATTTGGCAATTTCTACACGGGTTGTAATTATTTTAAACACTCTGAAATATTTGAACAATACATCTGAAGTCATCCTACACGGAGAAATCCAAGCACCATTGATTCTTGCGTTTGACACGACTCATTGGTGTTTGTCGTGAAAAAAACGTATTAACACCACTGCACGTTGCGTACGCACGATTCATTAGTGTTACGCAGTGACCAGTGATGTCTTACGCAATAAAAATCAAAACACGACTCAGTCATTCGTGCGCGCTATTGGAATGAGTCTACGCATCAATAGTTAATGCGTACGCGGCACTCACCAATGTGCGAAACAAGAAAGAATCGCGCCGTCGCACAAGAGACTTTCATGTCAAAAATATCTACAACCGCTTCGCGCATACTATTGAGTGCTGCTCGTTGCGGTCTTTGAAAAATCGTGCAGAGCTAGATATTTTAACCTTACTTAACGTTAGAATTCAGTTTTGAGAGCGGAACAAAATAAAAGTAGCTGAAAGGCATGACAAATATGAACAATTAAACATAAATATTAGAAAATAGTTATTTGTTATTTGCTATTTTTTGCAAGGCCAGTCCGAAAAATTTGTTAGGAGGTGGTGACGAAAAATACAAATTTTATATTGCATAGAGTGGGGTAATGAAATTGAAAAAAAAAATTCAATCTTTGAAAAATAATTTTGTACAAAATAATTTTTGATAAAAAATGTTGTGAAAAAAATGTTAAAAAAAAGATTTGGTGAGAAAAATGGTAAAAAAAAATTTTGTGCAAAATAATGTTTGAATTTTTTTTTTTGAAAGATGTTGAAAAAAAATTGGTGAAAAAAAATTATTAAAAAAAAAATGTTGGCATTTATTCTATTTTGGCGGGGAGGGGCCAGTGTCTAATGTACCTCATCTCGAAAGTGCGCATGCGCAGCTTTTTCATCAGTATCTAAAGTGTCAAAGAACTATTTTAAGATCAGTATACCTTTCCGCTCGAGCATTTAATTGCTTAGAATTGTTTCAAACTATGTTTATAATTATTATCATCATTTAAAAAGGGATTACTTAGAGGTAACTCAACTTAATTTCAATTAAATGAATAATGGTATCACGAATGATTCTTTATTGTTTTCGACAGCGATGAGCGCCGTCCGCACGCACTAACTATTAATGCGTAGACTATGTCAAGTGACGCGCACGAACGGCTCAATCATGTTTCGATTATTGTTGCGTAGGTGCCATTGGCCACTGCCCGAAACACTAATGATCCGTGCGTACGCAGCGTTCAGTGGTGTTTCGCAATTTTTTTTCCAGCAAACACCAACCATTGGTGTTTGGGTTTCTCCGTATAGGACATTTATGTAACGAGAAATTACATATGTGGATAACTGTGAAAGAAGAAAAATATTAAGGGGTAGTTTTTAAAACTTTAAGGATTGTTTTCTATTGGCAGCACACATTTTCATTTTCACAAGCTTGTTTTTAATCATTCAAGAAGGAAAATATCTCAGGTATGTGAGAAAATGCACATTTACTTTGTACTCTATTCAGTGATGCGCCTATAAACTTTATTTTATTTTCATACTTATTGCTTTTACTATAGCCATTTCTCATTTTTACAACAACAAAAGTATTAGCACTCTTCAGCGTTTGAAGGCCTTGGACCACGAGTTAAACATTTTTCTTCAATATATAAAAAATCACAAAATTATTTTTACACCACATGAAAGAAGATGGGCGAACAACGAAAGTTACAAAAATTTTGTGGGCCACCTAATCTATGCAATGAATAAGCAATGAAGCATGCCTTCGAAATTCCGTCTGTAATTATATTTCAAGAGAAATCCTTTTTCCATATTGTTTTCAAACATCTCTTTAATAATTATTATAGAAAAATAAATATTGCTGAAGAGTTGCATTCACAGAAAATTTCATTTTATGTCAACTTAACTATTCGATTTGTTATAAAATAAATCAAAATGCAGAGGATCACGTTTCAATTCAATCCCGAAAGCTCTTTTATGTTTCGTGCAAGGAAATCAACGGAGACTGCGTGATATGGCTCTCCCACGTCAAGTACATTGCTTCCTTCCGCCTGTTGCACGCAATCGATCCTTAACTTTTGACTTCTGCACGAGACAGATTATTATTTCTGATTGCTTATAAGATGGAAATTTCAACCTTCAACCGAAAAAGAATATCTCACACATTCTTTTAAATATTGTTGTATGCATTCGAAAAGAAGAATTCAGATCAATATATATATAACAAAAGTTTGTAAATTAAACACTTGAGAAAATAAGGAAGAAAGAATTAGAAGTTTTCAAATTTAATAAAGTTCAGCTACTGAAGAAAGTTTTATAAGAAGCGAAAAATAATTCCATGAAGTATCTAATTGAGTGATTTTAAAGTTGTCAAACTTCAAAACTTGTAAGAGGAAAAGGATACCCTTTTCTTTTAATTATTATAAAGTTTCACGTTTCAGCTTTGAATGAGGGGAAACATTATTTACAGGAGACATTTAATAACTTTTTATTACATTCTCATCATAATGGGAAGGTATTGATTCTATGTGAAAAATGACTTTCCTGGATTCCTCCAAATGTCGACGTTTTGAGGCCCCCTAAGTCAGAAAAAATAGTTTTTACTTCGGTGTCTGTCTGTCGGCGTCGTTGTCGTCGTCGTCTGCGATAACTTTTGAAAGACTAATCGGGTTGGATTGTGCTTTGGCACAAAGTTTTAAGGGGCCAAGAAGAAAGCTCGAGTTCGTTAACCAGCTATTTTAGATGAAAATTCAAAAAGTAAGAGCATTTTCAAAATTTTTTAGAAATTTTTTTTCGAAATTCAGAAATTCGATGTACGGCAATCTGTAAAAATAAAAAAATTAATTGATTAGCATTTCGAACTCGAAAGTTCATTGCCTGATTACCCGATTCCGGTAGTGTTTCTAGGTGGATAAATACTACCAGTGTGGGTCCACCACACCCACGACGGGTCAACAACACGCAGTATTCCCCGAACGGTCACTCATCCAAGTACTAACCGCGCCCAACACTGCTTAACTTCAGTGATCTAACGGGAACTGGTGTTTTCAGCGTGGTATCGCCGTTGACAATAATTGCCGTTGACGGCAATCTGTAGTACTAAAAAATTCGAACAATTTATCTTTACAACTTTTTTCGATGAGAAGAAAATTGTCAGAGTTATGCCATTTTCAACCCCCCCCCCCCCCAAAAAAAAAGAAAATTTAAATTTCAAGGGAAACAAAAGATAATATGAAAAAAAGTGAAGGGACAAAAAACGTTACTTTTCAGAAGCCCTACAAGAATGTCATGACAAGTTTTCGAATTTTCTTGAAACATCGAAAACTCAAATTTTGATCGCACAAAAAATAATGAATTATTACATTCTCATCATAATGAGAAGTTATTGATTTTATGTGAAAAATGAGTTTCGTAGATTCCACCAAATGTCGACGTTTTGAGGCCTCCTGAGTCAGATAGTTTTTACGACGGTGTCCATTTAAACCATGTAACAACAAGAATAGGTAAAAAGGAAATCTCTTCAAATTTGTTCATATACACTCTGTACAATAAATACAAAAAAATATTGTGAAATAAAGAACAAATAATAAAATACATTTGCTTTATCTTGTTCTGTTCAATTTAGCAGTTGCGAACACAGGAACAATATTTACAAAAAATCACGTTTTGTAAATATTCTAAAAAAACAAGTAGGGAAAATTACAGTTTTTTAATTCGTAAGATTTGGAAACATGTGTCCTCCAGTTCTGTTTTCTTTTGTTTGATTTTGTTGTTGAATTTATGAAAATTTGTATTAATCTTCAGTTAAAATAAATAATTGCAAATATTTTAATTAATTAAATTATTAAGTTGGAATAGTTAGATAGAAGTTCTTTTCAATACTTTACAATTCTTCTTCATTTCTTAAAGACCAAATTTATTTCAAATCGGGCAGGCAGACCATGTTTAAGTTTCAGAAACATTTGCCTCTCAAGTATATGTATATTGTTTATCAAAGAGAAGAAGACTATGCATATTTTACCGATTAAACGAAAAAAGTTGGTTGACAGAGTTATGAATATTAATGTTCATAACTCTGTCAACAAAATTTGGTTTAAAAAGTTCAAAATTGACACAATGTTGGTATTTTTTCAAGAAATATTTAAAGTCAACTTAATCAAAAACCCCATCAGTTTTTTCTCCCGATTTTTTTAAAGCCTACCCTGTACCCGCGCCTTGGAGAAAAGAGGAAATTTTTTCTCTCAAAAACGAACATTAATTTCTTTCACAAATACGAACGAATTTAAAGAAACAAAATTGTTTCTGTAAATAAATTCTAGAATTATGTCAAGTGACACTTTTTTCTATCTCGCGTTACTTTCGAGATTTTCGCAAAAATATGTATAAAATCCTTTAGGGTTTATTTTTTGTCTACATAATAGTATTTTACGGTGTGATCAAAAATAAAAAAGTACTCAATTTAACAGTTTTAAGAACGTTTTATTGGAAGAAAAATCAAGTTAGAAAAAGTGGGAAGTATAGGTTATATCAAAAATACCGATTGGAAAGGAAAAAGTTGGATGTAAAAGTTATTGAAAGTGTTAAATTATATTCCTCTTTATCTTCTGTGAAACCATAAAATTATATTATGAAAAAATGAACAAAAAAATTATCGTCAAGACATGAACACAGGAAGACTGTAATCAAATATAATATATACGTAAATTAGGTCAGGCCTCTTCAGCGAAAAAAAACTCACTGAAAGTCCAGGGGGGGTACAAAGAATTTCTTACGTAAGTTTCCTCCTTTTAATTATTATTTTTTCAAATGTGCTAATTAAAACCTACAATGGCTGTTGAAATTAGTTTTTATGCCATTATACACATTAAGTCATCATTTGTTTTATTTATTTTTTATCACGTAATATATTCCTTGAAGTCCTTCAAATTCCACGAATATCGTACACAGTCTCTTCAAAATCCTTTTAAACGATGAGGCTTCTTGAAAATCCATTAAAATTCTTTGAGATTGCGTGAAATCGCTTGAAATCTTCAAAATTCCATAAAAATCCCTTAAAATCTTTAGGAATCGATTACAATCCTTAAAATGCCTTGAGATATTCCAAAATATTATGGGATTTCTTCGAAATCTATGTAATAGCTTTAAAATTCATTGAAATCTTTTAAATATGTGGGAATCTTTTTAAGTCTCTTGAAATCACTTAAAATATTTCAAAAGCTATTTCATTTTTTTTAATCCCTTAAAATCCCTTTTATTATTCGAAAATCCTTTGAAGTTCCGTTAAATCTTGTGATACCCGTGAAATCATCGAAATCCTTCTAAATATCTTTGAAATATCTCTAAAACAAAAGTTGGGAATTTTTGTGGCATCTCCTTTTTGTTAGGTTCTCAAAAAAGTGAATTTGGTATTTTGTGGATATGTTAATTCATTTTATTAGAAATCACCATGTTATGAGCCTATTGCTCACCCAGAAAAGTGAACGTTAGATAGCCCTTTACCATATCGTCCAGGTAGCGGCAGTTAATTAGTTCCGGACGCCACCGCAAAGTCAGTTAATTAGTTCCACAAATGGCCACTGAATAACGCACAATGTATTTTATTAATTTACTGTGATAATATATATCAAACTTGACCTTGGAACGAACTACTTTCAAGTCTCGCGCCTTACGAAATTACCAGTCACAGATTCACAGCTCAAACATGGCTCTCGCATCAATCATATGTTTTCATCTACAACCATGAAAGCCGTGAAATCTTCAATTATCAGCAATTACGTCGCAAAATCTTATATATGTAAACCATCGTACACTCAAAATCATGGAAAAACAACCAAAATTCCATCCCCAAACATAAATAATGAAGTGAAGGAAGCAAAGCAAGATTTAGTACCCCAAAAATTAAGGATAAACATGAGATGGCCTTCGAGAAATTTGACAGATGGAAAAAACAAAACAGAAGAATGTTCGGACAGTGATCATCATCATTATCTAAAAACATTCACTTCATAGGACGTTCTCGCACCATTTCGGTAAAGGGCTACCTAACGTTCTCTTTTCTGGGGGCTCTACAGCCTCATGACATGGTGGTTTCGAATAAAAATATCCTACAGGTTACACACGTATTCACGTGGAATTCAATGTTCGCCAGCACAGGTTTTACTGCTCGTCCTGCGAACATTACCTCCCGCGGTAAAGACGTGCCTAACCCTACTTGTGATATAATATACTATTAATTCTTCAAACCATTTTTGTTCATTTGAAAAATTTGGTTTCCATAAAAACTCGCATATTTTTATTTAAACAATTTCTTTTTATTTAAATGCAACTTTTAACAGAAAAAGCTACAAAATCGTAGTTGTTTTTTTTTTCAACAAGTTACAAAAGTTTAGCCTAAATTTTACATTTTCCAAGTTACTCCTTATTGTTCAAACAATTTATTTATTTGTTCAAAAAATCAATTGTTTAAACGATAAATAGACAATCAAAGTGAGAGAATCTACTCTTCAGTCTTCACATTCATTATAAATACAAACTTCCCAAGTTTATGAAATAAACCATGGCGTTCATAAAGTACCCTTAATTCGTGATATTCAATGAAAATATAAATTTTTGAAATGAACATCAATTGTCTAAACAATTGCATAATAAATAGAAAATACATGAAGTATTGTAATTTATTCATTCATTAGGATCTTAAAGAAAAAAGAGAAAATAAGTCGTAATGAATGGCAATATTCTGCAAAATCCTTATTGTACTTATAGTTTCATGGAGTAGTTTTTGAGGTACCATGAAAAGAGCTCAGGGGGATCGAAATAAATAATTAATGATGGATACATATTCCTTGAAGAGGTTTTATGAAACTTATGATTTGTTGTATGATTCTTATGGGAAACTTTAGGGCATGCACAGTAAACAAAAAAACACGTATTCACTTTTTTGAGGAAACCTAATAAAATTGGGGGTGCAGTAAAACAAATTCGAAACTTTTGTTTCCTTAGGCCACCCTGGATAGCGGCGAACGTTTTTGCCAGACATTACTTCTTTATTATATAAAAAAATAGAGAGAAATAATCCTGGAAATTACATCCTCCCTTGTGCATTTTGTTTCCGAGTAAGATCCTGACTGCTTTGAAGGTGTGCTCTCTCGACTCTGTGAATAATTTGGAGGGTCATAAACCTTGACAAGTAGAAAACTAACAAATGTCAGGTGCTTTCACTGACAAAACATAACAACGCGTTTGCATAAAGTGAGACGGTACGCTCTGTGTTGCTGCTTTTTCTTCTTCATTTCCCGCTTTTTTCTCCGCATTCTATTCACCGGAATTATCCTGAGGAGCAGTATATAACCCCTACAGTTTGTCTTATACGACCCTCGCGGTTGCCTCCTGTATTTAAACCCCAGCAGCTTGTCTTTTCCTCTGTTCCGGGTAAAATTATCCAGTTGCGCTCCCCAAGCGGTAAATCTGACAGTGGGTATTTCCACAGTTACAAGTGTTTCAACTACCATATTTGCTACAAGTTCAGTGAGATACGAATGTCTTTGTTTTTGACTTTCTCTGTTTGAATGATCAAATCCTTCAGTTTTCAGGGTGGCCACTCAAACTTAAAAAATTACAGGGGAATAATAAAAGAATAAATTCTTTTAAACCGTATTCCTAAGATATCAAGCCAAAAGTCGAATGTTTTAAAAAATAACTGACTTGCAAACCCGAAAAGAAGAATTTTCAATAAAAAAGTAAATTTCAACAAGAAAGATTAAACTTCCAACAGAATAGTTCAATTTTCACGGTTTCAGGTCAAGGCGGATCATTAACATGCAAGTTCCTCCTAAGCCCCAAGATCTGGCTGAAATGGATGCCTCCCTCCATGGAGATATCTCGCGAGAGTCCGACCTCTGGACCATCAATTGCTCAGTCTATGGTGCTGCGAGAGCTTTGGCTGATTCAAATCAAAGGCTAAAACCGACGATGGATCAAAAGACCAAAAGACGCTTGCATCAACTGAACAATAAGGTTGGGTGGGTAAGGGAAAATGCATCCCACGTTCAAAGTGTGATTGACTACTTAACATCTGCTAGACCGTTCGTGGAAAGGGTTCGAAAGTTAAGTGGGACGATGGTCGTGGGGGTTAAGGCGTAGGCTTTGGGCCCCCTCCGTCGGCTTGCGGGTTCGATTCCCGCCTCGCACTCTGGAAGAGTCTCGGTGGCCCATGCGGTGAACACTAGCCTAGCAAGGGAGTTGTTCATCTCCGGAGAGTCGTGGGACCGGTATCTCTAGAGAAAAAGGTTCTCTAAGTACTTAAGGCTGTTGCTCTTGGTGGTTCGGAACCCACCTTAAACTTAGGTCCCCCTCCCACCACCAAGTAAGTGCGTGGGGGTGTGTGTAAAGGAATAGGGAAGCGATACAAGAAAAATGTAAACCCTTAGGGGACACATTAGAAGCTAGAAAAAAAAAAAAAAAAAAGAAGTTTACTCCCACACACCAACATCTGACCCGCATATTCACCTATTATTTCAACTCGGAAACGCTCATTCCGCAGTGGCTATCTTGAGGATGCACTAAACTCCTACCGAAAAAAGGGAAACTGTCCAACCCAGAGAATTACAGGCCAATACCTTGTTTGACCACACTGTATAAAATCTTAACAGCTGTCCTGAAAAACAGGATTGTTCGAAGAATCAAGCATCTGTGGAGAGAGATGTACGAACAACCTGACTCGGAAAATGGTGTAGCAGGCTGCCGAGAGAACCTGCTAATTGACAGGTGCGTCTGAAAAGACGCAGCAGTCTATCAGCGCTTCCTGTCTTTTATTTCACTAGGTCTATCGGGAGATCCTTTTGTTCCGCCAAGGTTCTCCTGCTGGTATGAGCGAGACATATCCGGCCATTGCTATTCCATAGTTGGTTCTGTTTTCAATAAGATGTATTAACTGATTAGATTATGGACGGAGCGTTAGGTGTGTAGCAGAGTGTCTAGCTTATGTAAGGCGGGAAAGTTTCAAAGCACATGTTTGCAGTTCAAGGTATTTATCATAGCTGTAGTGTTCATGTGCCATGAAGCGTGAGGTTTCCAAGAATGGTGTATATGTGAAGTTAAGCGTGAGCAGTAAGCATAGGCTTGAGGATTAAAGTGGTGTAAGGAAAAATTATACCAATAGAGCAGTATTTTTAATAAATTCGATTATTTGATAGCAAGCTGGGTTGTTGGGGTCAAACAAGAAGCTCTCCGTACAGAACGGAGGGAATTTTTTCATTTTTATAAGGGATTTTTCTAGACTGTTTCTTTGATCTTGGAATATGGGACATACCGATAGGACGTGGTTGATATCTTCATTGAGGTTCCAACAAGGGCATTCCTCTGAGTCTACAAGACAGCGGTTCCTGTCAATTGCCTGGATTGACAACCGGAAAGCTTTCGATTCATCCTCTCATAGACTTATAATCTGTCTTTCAGGGCGATACCATGAGTCCTCTGCTTTTTCGCATCAGACTTCTGTCTCTATCTCTCGCACTACGAAATTCTCCTGGATACCACTGCGGCGACGCTAATCTTTGCATGCATAAGGTCACTCATGTATTTTATATGGATGACGTGAAGATCTATGCTTTTGGTACAAGCAAACTTTAGAGTGCTTCAAATATCGTCAAGAAGTACACATGAGAGATTGGTATGGACTTTGGATTGGACAAGTGTGCCAAGATTCGTCTGAAGAAAGCAAAGATTTTTGACATTCCCAATGACCCTGAGTTTGTGAATGTAAGTGTTATCATACATCTTGAAACTGGAGAGACCTATACATACTTGAACGTGCCTCGAAGCCGCATTCAGGACGTAACATCAGTGAAGGAGTCTCTTCGAAGCAGATACAAGCATCTTATTCGACAGATTTGGTCTTGCAATCTGTCGACGTTGAACAAGGTATCTGCGACTAACATGCTTGCCTTGCCGGTTCTACTCTACTTGTTTGGGGTGGTTCAATGGACGAAGAACGAGTTTACGGCCCTTGATATCGCCACACGTATGATCATGAAAATGCATAAGAGCTAAAATATCAATTCGTCCGTTCCGCGGTTATACTTCTCGCGCCGTCAAGGCAGACGCGGACTTCTGAATCTCCAGTGTCTTCATAGCCGAATTGTTCTAAGTACAACTTACATCGTTGCGAATGGCAGAGATCCTCTCCTCAAGATGGTCAGGAACAAGAGATGATTGGCGAAGAAGCGTTCCTTTACAAAGCCGCGGAACAAGCGGCCGAGACCCTTGGCCTGAATTTCAACATCAGAAGTGAGGAAAGTGCATTACTCCATGTAGATTCTAGGTTTTTCACATCACGAAATACAGAAGGCGGTCGTCCTTGGGTCGCTCCGTGTCCTGAAGGTGCACGAGACTTTTTTCGATCATCGTGTTGAATTTGTCGCTGACTGTGACCATCTATCTGACGGTCGTAAGACGTGGTTGCGGCTGAAATTTTACCACAATTTCGCTGGGAGGAAGTGCAATTTTTCAGATTAGCACCCGTCCCGGCGAAATCCTGCGTTTGTGCTTATGACAAACTTTTAACTATATATATAATTGTCTCGCAATGAAATACTAACTCCTTAGACACACCGGCAATTTACTTTACTCGCGAGAGGCGATGCAAACGATTGCTTGATGCAGTAAGAGGAGGGTAAGAAGTTGAGATAGAATATACAATATAAATCAAAGTTATATTATATATATATATATATATATATATATATATATATATATATATATATTCACTAAGCCGAGAACGTGTACCTACTCTGTTTCGCGAAAGGTTGCAAATGAAAGGAATTAATTCGTAGTCCCTGCTATGAATTTCGATCGTACATTGCGTTTTAATTGGACAAACTTATATTAATTGTGTCTCCGTCCAGGCGAAATGATGTATTAATTTGATCTTATTTTATTGCCAAGCAACGGGGTCATAATAAATTGCAATGAAATTTTCGGAGTAATTTTCTCTGAATTTAAATTCTAGTTAACCGTCTAAATTTTACTGATTCATTAGGATATGTATATCGTCGCCCTAAAGCTGCAGTACGTCATGCTCCTCAACTGTCAAACTGAGAAAATGAGGTTTAAAGTTTAACCATAATTTACTCCACTAAAACGTTTACAAATGTCGGAATAGGTTTAGCGATGAAAAATAATGCGTGATCAAGAACATACTAGCGCAAATTTTATTACTGCTATAAATGTATCTTAGCTGATTTGGAAAATTGGTTTTGGACTTGGCGTAATATGAGATTCAAAAAATTCATTTTCTCTCAGAATTATAATACGCAATTTTCACATAATATTCATAAATAAACTAAATGTAATTAAATTCTTAAGCGAAAAGTTTAACAAAATGATAGTTTACATTATTCTATCGTATTTCACAGTTCGAATTAAATGAGTTATTCGCAAATTATTTAGTTTCTAGTAATATTCCCATGGTTAATTTTAAGGTTAAGCATATTTTTGAAATTGGTGTCTCTCAAATTGAACGTAGGTTATCCACAGAAAATTTGTAATACGAAGTTGGCAGTTTGACACTTATAGCAATGCAAAAAAGGACATCGCGTGATATTATTCCAACCTTTAATTAAAGCCATTATTTTAATTAATTATTGTAACGACTGGAAGAATGAATTTCGCCGAAAAATTCATCAAAAACAAAGTTTAACACTTACTGAGCCTAAATATAATAATAGTTCGAAAATTTCAAAAAGTGGACATGGCGCAGGAAAACTCTAGGGCGATGAAATGTGTGTATTAAATATTCTTCATTTGAAATATTTCAATTTTGTTTTTAAACTTACATTACTTTGGTGATTTTAAAGATGTTAAGATGTATTTTTTAATTAGTCACAATCAGACGCAGTTAAAAAATATATATTTCTTGAAAAAAAAATTTCAATAAATTTTTCAATTGTTTAGAAACAAATGTTTAAACTTAATTTTTGGAAAAAATTCACTTTTGATTTTCTTAAAAATTATTTCTTAAGCATATTTTTCAATGTGCTCTTGAAGCCCTGTAAATAAAAATGGGAACTCCCTTAGTTTCCGCGAAATAATTAAAAATGCATCTCCTATCACTGGGAACTTCTTGACATAAAAGGCGTTCACGGTATATTAAGGTGGAAATGACACCGTCCTGGCATGCAAAAATAAAGCCCTCTGTACCTGAATTGAGTCCTGATGATTTGAGGAGAGCAAAAGTTTGCTCCTTCGACAAGGACTGTTTTTCTACATTTCTGTGAAAGTTTCCGTGCATATGCTCGTCGAGTGGCTCTTGGTGAAATTTTCCAAACTCTGCTTTCTTTACTTCAGCTTTTAGACGTGAAGCATCTAGAATCTAGATGGAGTAATGCACTTTCCTCACTTCTGATGTTAAAATTCAGGCCAAGGGTCTCGGCCGCTTGCTCCGCGGCTTTGTAAAAGAACGCTCCTTCGCCAATCATCTCGTGATTCCTGACCATCTTTAGGAGCGGATCTCTGCCATTGGCAACGATGTAAGCTTTACTTAGAACAATTCGGTTATGAAGAGACTGGAGATTCAGAAGTCCGCGTCCGCCTTGACGGCGCATAGTGGTCCAGAAATGGATTTTCGCGGTCAAATTCGTCCAGAGGTTGCACTTTTTACCCGATTTCAAGTTTTTTTTAAATACTCAGCATTAAATTTGCGACAAACGTAAGGAAAGCGATTTTTCATTTTCTGTTTAAACAAATTGCTGTGTTAATAAATATGGCGGAAAAAATAGGAAATTTCAAATTATTATTTTTTATTGAAGTGCAAACAACGAAACTATACTCTAAATCGTCGAAAATGCATGCATAAATATTCACCGAATGTAAATAATTTGTTTAATAAACAAAACATTTGTTGTAAACAAATTTTATAAACAAATATGTGGTTTTTCCTTTTTTTATCAGCGCAAAACTGTTGTTGTTATTGAAAACAAAAGAAATTAACGCAGAGAACTATATAATAAAAAAAAATGTAGTAAAAATGAATGTTTATAATTCTTATAAGCAAAATACGTAAACATATCGTAAAAATGTACATTTTCCGAACAACAACATTTTTTTCCAACCACACGATACTATTATCGGCAAATGGATTTCACAGTAATATAAATTAAACCTTTTAATTATTAACTGTTATTGTTATTAACAAAGGATATAAACAAATTGTCCAAATTCGAAGTTTCCTTTCGAATTTTTTCCATTAAAAATGGCATGATTATGTTAATAACAATAATAGTTAATAATTCAAATGTGTAATTTATATTACTATGATATCCATTTGTCTGTAATAGTATCGTGTGATTAAAAAAAAAATTTTGTTGTTCGGAAAATGTATATTTTGACGATATGTTTACGTATTTTGTTTATTACAATTATAAACATTCATTTTTACTACTTTTTTTATTATATAGTTCTCTGCTTTAATTTCTTTTGTTTTCAATAACAACAACAATTTTGCGCTGATAAAAAAGGACAAACCACATATTTGTTTATAAAATTTGTTTACAACAAATGTTTTGTTCATTAAACAAATTATTTACATTCTGTGAATATTTATGCATGCGTTTTTGATCATTTAGAGTATAGTTTCGTTGTTTGCACTTCAATAAAAAATAATAATTTGAAATTTCCTATTTTTTCCGCCATATTTATTAACACAGCAATTCGTTTAAACAGAAAATAAAAAATCGCTTTCCTTACGTTTGTCGCGAATTTAATGCTGAGTATTTAAAAAACAAACTTGAAATCGGGTAAAAAGTACGACCTCTGGACGAATTTGACCGCGAAAATCCATTTCTGGACCGGTATAATCGCGGAACTGACGAATTGATATGCAAGCTTTTATGCATATGCATGATCTCATGTGTGGTGACATCAAGGGCCTTAAGCTCGTTCTTCGTCCATTGAACCACCCCAAACGAGTAGAGTAGAACCGGGACGGTAAGCATGTTGGTCGCAGATACCCCAGGGTCTTTGGGAACGCCAGTAATCTTTCCTTTATTCAGATGAATTTTTGCACACTTGTCAAAAACAAAGTCCAAAACAAAATCTTTACAGATTTGCGTTTGTTTCGTTTTTTTGTTATCTTTCTTGTACATCCCCGCCCTGAGTTTATTTTGAATACCACAAGGTAATGATCAGTATTTCATTCGGAACTTCTCATGACTCTTGTATCTTTTACTAGTTCTCTTAGTCTTTCATCTGCAACAACGAAGTCTATTATACTGTGGTTGTTTCCTTTACACCAGGTGGATGTGTGGATCATTTTTTGTCAAAACCAAGTATTTGTAATGGATAGGCCCTTTTCTAAGCATAAGCTAACTAATTTCTCCTTGTTATAATTTTCTCTCGTTGGATTCCCAAACTTACCTAGCATCCTTCTTGTATCTGTATCCTGACGTTGGACATCGACCCATCCGTTCATATCTCCTAGCAGAATTATTCTTTCACCTTGATCGCAAGTACTTATTGTATCATTTAAAGTGTCTCAGAAGGCGTTTATGACTTGTTCCGGATATCTTCCAACTGGGGCGTGGCACGCTATGATAAATAATCTTCTAATTCCTACCTACATTCTAGCCCACAGCAATCTGGGAGATACAAAATCATGATCTTTGAGATGCTGTCTTGCTTTTTTATTCATAATTAAACCGACCCCTTGACTACCATGTGATACCCTTGGCCATATTACAAAACCGTCTTTCAACACCAGATTTTCTATGTTTCCACTTCTTTCCGAATTAGGGTCTCATTTACACATTCTAATCATTCTTTCTACGGTCTGCCTCTGGGCACACTCGGTACACAGTCGGTATAAGTATAGAATTATGTATTGTCCTTTTAGCTTGACTTGATATATTCTTACTTCTGATAATGGGCCCCGCTTTACCGATAACCTTCTTACCTTTTTTTATACGACTATCTAACTCTTCATCTATCTTTCTGTCATTAGTAAATAGACTACCAAGGTAGACGTACGTATCAACTTGTTCTATGCTCTCATCATTTAGCACAATGTTGTACATTGTTTTCTCACCCTTCCCTTCAAACACCATAATTTTTGTTCCATTCGTTTTAATTTTGAGGCCTATATTCTTTATGCTTGTATTCAGTTTTTTCAACATTCTTTGCAAGTCTTTGATTGACTCTGCCATTACAACCTTATCATCCGTGAACGCTAACCCGTGTACCCTTACTGTCGCGAAATCTACACCTTTTTCGTCGAATTAAATCAGTCATTCATTTGTGGTCTTATCTTTTCTCGCATCACTGCTTTCAATATATCAACATTACTTATTTCTAGACTGTGTTTCTTGTAGTGATTTTCTATGATGATTTTTCTAGAATCGCGAGAAAATGATAAAAAATTCATTGTAGGAAATGCATGATAGGTCTGTACTGAATTTTTTTAATATCGTTTTTGAGGATACAACGACCATAACAGTGAGTTACGAAACATTCGAATAGTTTTCAAATTCTGGAAAAGACGGGTTTAGTAACAAAATTTGAAAAAAATGTAATAGGTCTACTGCTGAAAAATGATCTCAGGCCTGTATAGTAAAACCTTTATCATATTTTTTGCTATTAAATTTATGACATACCTAATTGAGGCTAATCATTTTTCTCAAATTCAAATGATATATTTCAAATCAATAAAACAAGGAAGAATAGCATATGCTTTCGAAATAATAATACATATTATAAGCATTTGATCGAGGGCGAAAGCGCCGTTGGATGCATCAAAGCGATACGTCATTGATTAAAATATAAAATTACAATAAAGTCACCGAGTACCGACTCGTTGCCGTAAAAAGTACAATAAAATCTGAAAGGTACCTGGACTCTTCGTCTACTTCAGTAGCCAATAGAAAAACTTCTTGTCTCCTCACGCTGTCAAGATATCCTTAATCAATAGTGAGATATAGAGTTGAACAAGAACCCGATCTTCAGAGAAGATCGACAGCTTACTAAATTTATAAAGACAACTTTAAAAACGTAATTCAAAGAAAGGTAACTTGTGTATCAGAATTGCACAAAAGCCCTAAAACAAAAGAAGAATGTTTCTAAAAATCAGTTGAAAAAAAACTCAAAATGTTAAACTTTTGCAACAAAATTACATCCCTTGTTTGAAGTCGTTTATGCAATACTGTAACACAAGTTGAACTTTTTGAGAAAATATATTTACCCTGGATTTTAATTCTGAACTAAGAACAGAGTATCGTTGTCATCTACTTTTTCTTCTACCTTTGCATACCTAAGTCTTTGTAACAAAGTTTTAATGTACATGAGCAATTAGACTATAGTGGTTAAATAAATTTCAAAATATACTGTGAACATTTTATCACTTTCCAACAATTCCAAGCAAGCTTCATTACACTGATTATTCTTTTCTAATTAAAGAAATATAGAGTTACATTTTCTTTTCAAGTTAAACATTAAAAAGAGTTCTCATATTAATATTTCATGATGTTCATTAATAAGCTCAAAAAAGGAGGAAATGCGGCACGCTCACCTTTAATACATATACAAGTTCATTTTCGGAATAAGGGTACCACATTTCAATGAAGGAAATAAAAATGAAGGAATAACGCATGTATAGTAAAATTATTCTAGTGAATGGAATAAATAAATATGTTTTCTTCTGCATAAGTTAATTCATAAAATACTGTAGTTGGAAGATTAAATTTTAATTACAACAATTTTGCATATGAAGATGAGTTGCAAAAACCGGGACAGATAATAATTAGGAGATATTGAAATAAATATAGCAGACAACATTTTGATAATAACTAATAATATAATCTTCTCACAGTAAATTATTGAATAATTAACAAATTATCGCTTATTTAATAAAATGTAGAAAATACGTAAGAGTTTAAAAAAATATTATACATTCATAAAAATCATCCTTGGAATAGGTTAAAAATCATCTCTAAGTAACTGAAAAAATTATAAAAGCTTTTGGTAATTTTCAAAATTGATTTTTTATGAAAACAAGATTTTTTTTAATAACAGCTTTCTGCATCCATCTCGCAAGTGCCTTGGCATATTTTTGGCACGCGGGTATGGCTCTTAGGAGACGAACAAGTGATAGTTTTGCACCTCCGAGAGCACCTATCACAAGAACAATTACTCATACCGAATATTTTGCGTACAGTCATTGCAGCTCTCTGTTAAGGTCTTGATACCTCTCCTCCTTTTCTTTCTTCTTTGCAGTGATGTTGTATTCGGACGGAGCCGAGAATTCGATCACGAATATAGTTCGTTTCTTGAAGTCTTGGAGCACAATGTCAGGCCTCGAGTGCGCAACGGAGACTGCTGCCCGAAAATCGTAGTTCCAGAAAATTTGGCACTTCTCGCTTCGGACAATTGACTCTATCTCCCTTGGAGCGTTCGGCAGGGCAGGGTCGCGACCAACACCGTAAGAGCGACAAAGATGATGATAAAGCACTCTTAGGGCCGCATTATGTCTATAGATATACGTCGTTCCTGCGTGGGCCGGCCACCCCGATGGTATGTGTTCTAGGTACTCAACGTGTGCATGACACGCTCTGCACCTATCACTGCGAACTTCTTGACATGAAATACGGTCACGGTATGCTGAGGTGGAAATGCCACCGTCCTGGCATGCGAAGATGAAACCCTCTGTAGCTGAATTAAGTCCGGATGATCTGAGGAAAGCAAAAGTTTGATCCTTCGACAGGGATTGTTTTTCTACATTTCTGTGAAAGTTTTCGTGCATTTTCTTGTCGAGTAGCTGTTGCTGAAATTTTCCAACTTCCACTTTCTTCACTTTGGCTTTTAGAAGTGGAGCATCTAGATGGAGTAATGCACTTTCCTCACTTCTGATGTTAAAATTCAGGCCAAGGGCCTCGGCCGCTTGCTCCGCGGCTTTGTAAAGGAAAGCTCCTTCGCCAATCATCTCGTGGTTCCTGACCATCTTTAGGAGAGGATCTCTGCCATTTGCCACGATGTAAGATGTTCTTAGAACAATTCGGTTATAAAGACTCTGGAGATTCAGAAGTCCGCATCCGCCTTGACGGCGTGGAATGTATAATCGCGGAACTGACGAATTGATATGCAAGCTTTCATGCATATATGCATGATCTTATCTGTCGTGACATCAAGGGCCTCAAGCTCGTTCTTCGTCCATTGAACCATCCCAAACGAGTGAAGTAGAACCAGGACGGCAAGCATGTTAGCTGCAGATACCTTCTTCAAGGCTGACAGATTGGAAGATCAAATCTGTCGAAGAAAATACTTGTATCTGCTTCGGAGAGACTCCTTCACTGATGTTACGTCCTGAATGTGGTTTGGAAGCACGCCAAGGTATGTATAGGTCTTTGGGAACGCCAATAATCTTTCCTTCCTTCAGATGAATTTTGGCACACTTGTCCAATCCAAAATCCATCCCAATCTCTTCTATGTAGTTCTTGACTATATTTATAGCAGTTTGAAGTTTGCTTTTACCAGAGGCATATATCGTCCGGTAATCCATATAAAATACATGAGTGACCTTATGCTCGCGCTGATTAGTGTCGCCACAGAGGTATCCAGGAGAATTTCGTATTGCGAGAGATAGAGGCAGAAGTGTGATGCAAAAAAGCAAAGGGCTCATACTATCTCCTTGAAAGATGCCCCTCTGGAAGGTGACGTTGTTCGTCGTCAGACGATAATTCCTAGATAAGATTGTAAATCTAGTTTTCCAAAGAGACCTGAATCTTTCTATGCATCTCACTATGTGTGGATGTACCTTCAAGCTTTCTAACAGACAGATGATAAGTCTACGACAGTTTGAATCGAAAGCTTTTCGGTCGTCAATCGAGGCCATCGACAGGACGCGCTGATGGGGTGCAGCGCCCTTACAGATACACCTGTCAATTAGCAGGTTCTCTCGACAGCCTTCTATACCTTTTTTCGAGCCACGTTGTTCGTACATCCCTCGCCATACAGGCTCAGTTCGTCGAACAATCCTGTTGTTTAGGACAGCTGTGAAGATCTTATACAGTGTGTTCAAACAAGTTATTGGCCTGTAATTCTCTGGATTGGACAATTTGCTTTTTTTAGGCAGGAGTATAGTGCGTACTAACACCAGCCACTGCGGAATGAACATCTCCGACTTTGAATATGAGGTGAATATGCGAACCAACTGTTGGTGTGTAAAAGTAAACTTCTTTCACCAGAAGTTCTTGATACGATCTGGTCCAGCAGCAGAAAAGTTCTTCGTGCCTCTAAGTACTTTTTTCACCTCTTCGGCAGTGATTGATGGACATTACTCCTCAGATTTAATGAGGTTGTTATAAAACTCCTTGAATTAGTTGATATTGTCAGTATCTTCTTTCAACTCTAGTGTTTTCGGGATTTTGTATACCTCTCTCCAAAAAGTCTCTACCTCCTTTGGGCTTGGGTGGATTTTTTACAGAAACAGGGAGATCGCTGAAGAGGCGCGATGGGTCAGCGAGAAATTGTTTATTCTCCCTGATCCATCTCTCCCTCTTCTGTATTCTTCTCCTTGCCTCAGATAACAGCCGTATTTTGTCAATAATATGCTTCTTGATTGTCAGCAGCTTTGACTTTTTTAGTGTGTGATTCAAGATCCTTAGTTCTTGGGCGAACTTTTGAACACATTCCGTGAACGGTCTACCAGATGTTATGTCGTCAATCACACATTAAACACGGGACGCATTCTGTCTTGCCCATCCAATCTTCTTGTTGCGTTGATGCAAGCGTCTTTTGGTCTTTTGATCCATTGTCGGTTTTAGCCTTCGATTTGAATCAGCCAAAGCTCTCGCAGGACCATAGACTGAGTAATTGAGTGTCCAGAGGTCGAACTCTTGCGAGATATCTCCACGAAGGGAGGCATCCATTTCAGCCAGATCTTAGGGCTTAGGAGGAACTTGCATGTTAATGTTCCTCCTTGTACTGAAATCGCGATCATCTCTCAGAAGGTGCCTGCTTTCTGCGGTTGGTATTAATGTGGCTTCCTCATCTTCGTCTGCAGCTTGATCAAGCAGCGGTTGGGGAAGCGCTCCGCGTACATATCCATTTTCCTGGAAGCAGTCAGCTTGATTTCACAAAGACTGATGCAAAACGTGCTGAAGCTCTGGGCTTTTCTGGTTTCTGGTTTGGGGTTTTGACGGTTCGTCCTCGTGTTTCCATCTAAAATATTTTCAGCACCCTGAGCTCTAGGATGATCGGCATTGTTTGGCGACCCATTGTTGGGTGCTCTGCGCGTTCGATCGTTTTGAACCGCATCTACAACATTTTAGTGTTTTGGTGGTTTCATTGTTGTTCCCACGAGTAGTTAGGGAAAGGGTTCGTCCATCCTTCTAGAGCCCCGCGTGCAAGGATATATATATATATATATATATATATATATATATGAATCAAATTTTGTATAATAAACTTAATTCTTAATTTAGTCATTTTTTTCTCATTAATTTTTCTGCGTTAAGTCATTTTCTTTAAAGTATCAAAGATTTTGTGAACCAGGTTTAAATAGGTCTCGCAACATTGATGTCAAATTTGACTAAATATTCTATGTACTGCAACTAAATTCTAGAGGAACTTGTCATTCGAAATGACTCCCAATAATTAAGAAATTGTTATTACTTGAAAAGTTATTAATGAACCAATATTTAAGTTTATAGTACTTTTGGAATCACGTTCAAAATAAATGGACTAAATGGCCTATTTTGCACAAAAATTGGATTCCAAATTCCGGTATTTTCAAGCAGAAACCGTTTCCCGAACAGCTGATTTCTTGTAACCTAACTTTATTATATAATTTTAATCATATCAGTATTAAATGTAATAAGAAATCTCAATTAAGCCTCCAAAACGTACAAGTTGACACATACATACAAAGAAAAACTTATAATGTTTTTCATTCGTTTATTTAAAGAATGTTTAGTAAAGAAAAAAATGAACAAAGTGTCTTTTCTTCCCGCATTTTGGGCTGTGTTGTCAAATATTTTTTATAAGTTTGGCTAATCGTCCCGAAATTTCGGGAAATTTATATCTTTTCTAGCTCAGCAAATCGTTCCAAATGGCAGAGATCCTCTCCTAACGATGGTCAGGAACCACGAGATGATTGGGACGTCGCGGCCAAAAAGTAAATGTTCAAAGAGAAAAAATATGAGAACAATATATGAAATATATGAAAAAAAACAATATATAAAAACAACTAAATTCCTTTTATTATACGTATAACAAGCTGCATTGTATTAAAATTGAATTACAATTTTCGCCTGAGTAATATTCAAACATATCTGAACGGTAATTGACAAACAAGGGTAATTTGAACAACCGTTGAGAATTCATTTTCTGAATCAATCAATAATATCATCAGTGGTTGAATTATTCTACATCAAATGCATCACAAATGCAACAGGCAATATTCGAAATGTCGTTAGCACATGTATTTAAAACGGAAGTTGCTTTTCATAAATGGAAATCTAGTCCATTAATTTTGCAGACTTCTTGATGTTATACTGAACAATTTTCAATTATCTAATTCTTTATAGTTACAATTATATAATTTCATACAACATGGGGCTCGATATTAAAAATGTAAAAAAAAAATATCAGTTCATACTTTATTTTTTGATGAAATTTAGTTTTATGCTTTTAAAAGTTATCTCTGAGATAGTACTGCTAATTCGCATTTATTATAAATTTGATAGTGCTTAGAAAGTAAACGAAATTCAGGCAAACGCTCAAACAGGCCTTTCATCGTATAGTTTCTGACGTTAACATCATATATCCCTGGGATCACTTTCCGTTAGAGGCAATCAATGACAGCGCCCTTACACAAGAAGCAATCAATGTAGCTTGTAAACTAGGCACCTGACAGAAATTTCGCCAAGGGATGTTGGACTGGTTTTCCGCTATACAACATAATATTGCATTTATTTCTTTTTATGAAGCCTGGGGAACTTCTCGGATGGACCTAGATGTCCTAGATGCTTTTACATTAGTGTAATTTTTTTCCACGTACGATCTACCTCCAGGAAAGCGGATATACATAGATCCTGCGCGCAACACCTCAATCGATCTTCCCTGTTTCGGCATACTCATTTACGAGGGATTTTTGTGCGATTTCAAAACAGTTGCGTGGCAGCGTTCGAGCTGACTTGACTAATGTGTACGTAGTTAAACTGTCTCGCACAACAAGTGCTTCGAATCGCTTGTTTCTCTCATTATTCTAATCGGT
Organism: Andricus quercusramuli; assembly: GCA_932178445.1. Lineage (NCBI taxonomy): Eukaryota > Metazoa > Arthropoda > Insecta > Hymenoptera > Cynipidae > Andricus > Andricus quercusramuli. The sequence goes on along the minus strand of CAKNXH010000063.1, from coordinate 830,670 downwards.
CCTTTCGCAAATTAGATCTGTTTAATTGTAGCGATTTTAGTGCCCCCGGAAGTGTTCAAATAAATACCTTATTTATTTATTTATTTAAATAGACTGTCTCTTCCTTTATACCAATCTTATTCTCTCTCAAATTCCACAGAAAATCGTGAGTTCTTTATTATGCAGGTGTTAATTGTCCCAAAAATAATTCTTTTCTGGAACTAATTTTATCAAAAAATTATTAAAATAATGACTTGCGCCAATATTTTAATTTGTTGGAGAAAAATACGTTTGTTGTTCTTTCCACAGCCTAACCAATCAAAATATTGACATAACTCATTTTCGGGCGGAATGAGTTTATAGGAAAAATTAATTTTGGGATAATTGAATTATCAATTTTAAGGAGTGTTTATATTCGCTCGGAAAAATTTCAGATGAATCATTGGAAATAACAACTAACGCGAATACAAAAATACAGTGTTTTAAACAAAAATAATGCATTCTTCAAAATTATTCTTTAAAATTTGGGAAATTTGAACTTTAATCCTCTGATGCAACAAGTTGTCAATTGATCTCACAATATTGATACTATAAATTATTTCTAGCAATTCAAATTAGATGATTCATTTAATGAAATGTTTTCCAGCATGGATAATTTCGAATTTGACTTTAACATTTCAAAATTTAAACTGGCGAATTCAAGCCGGCTGATGAAAATTTTAAAAACAAATAAATTAAATAATACGAAGTGTAACGTCGTGCCGGAATTCGGGATGACTAGTTAAATATTTTTCAAAGTTTTGGCTAGTTTTTCCGAAATCTCGGACGTCTCAACGCAACTAAAATAATGAATAATTTAAAAATTATTACAATAATAAATAAAAAATAAAATAATAATCAAATAAAGATTCCAGATTTCACTCGGTGTTTTCTTGAGAAATAGTGAAGCCAAATCACAAAAACGAAACTAATTCGCATTAAAATTGGTAGTTGAAGGTTTTTTCGGGTCACTGATGTCGAACCTGAAGATCGAAAACAAAAAATCAGAATGCAGAATAGCGCATCAAATATGGCCGATTGAAACTGTAAAATCAAACCGATTCACATGAAAAATTGGTACTGGGAAGTTTTTTAAAACACTGCATTCAAAATAACAGGTAAAAAGTCAAATTTCACTAATTGAATTAGACAAAAGATTTCGGGACATGTTATTTAGCCGTTGTATCAGAGGAATTCATTTAGTTACAGTTTCGTTAAATATTTCATTTCGTTCTAAAAATTTGACTAAAATTTCTGTAGTTCTTTACCGAAATTTGACTGAACATTCGCTAAAAACTAAATAATAGTCAAATTTAACTAATGTAGATTTCAGCAATAGGTTGTGAAAGAAATGACATCCAGAAAAATACAAATTTCAATTTATAACAAAATTCGATCATTTATTTAAAAATTTGGAAACTTTTTTGTAATAAAGAGTGTTGCGGGTTAACGAAATTTCCAGTGTCCATTTATATACAAATTAGTTCAGTTTTTGAAATCTTTCATTTTTGTGAGAGTTTTTAGTAAAATTGAAAATATTTGATAAAAAAAAGTTTTTCTCAAGTTTCGTAAAAAATCTTTTGTATCAGAGAAGACATCGATATTGAAACTTTTATTTATTTGAATACCGAAGGTATATATAATAAAATAAATAATAAATTAGAATAGTTTTGACATTTTGACTTCATCTTTAAAAAATATTCAAACAAAATATCTTGTTGGATTTTCTACTTTTTAATTTCATCAAATGCAAAATTTCCAAAGCGTGCATAAATTACTATTTCTTTGCAAAAGGCATCATATTTGAACACAATTTCGAGAAAAAAAATATTTCTTCAAATATACGATTGTTTGAAAAGAATCCGAAATAGATTTTAAGTGGAAGTTATATTAAAATTTGCTACTGCTTCAAAATTAAACCATTTTCTTTTTTTTTTCTTTGCATAATTCAGAAACCAGGGGTTAACCACGGTTTTAGTCAACATTCGTGGTAGTTAATTGTCGCCAAGCACAAAGAAAAGCTACCGAGAATCCTTATTTGGAATAATCATGTATTTTGGATCTTTTCTGGATTGTCGGTGCAATTCTCAATTAATTTCAATGAAACTTGGCAGCTGACTGGCCAACTAATGAAAAATAAGTTTATGCGTGATTTGACGTGAATATCTAAGAAACTGTGAGATTAAAAAAAAAGTTGACCTGTGCTCACTTGTAAATCCTAATCTATGGCACTGATTGGTACCAAATTTTAACGAGATGTCAGTAGCAACATATATTATCGATGAATTTTGCAGGACTTCTTGATATCTTGAATGTTCGAAAAATTGTACGTTCTTAGTAGAAAAAATGAAAATTCAGACAGGACGAAAATAGTAACATTTTAAAAACTATTCATTATATATCACAAATTCCTGGAATATATATCGTGAGTATATTACTACACAATTCTCATTAAAATTTGGTGTAAATCGGCTGAATGGATTAGGCTGCAGTGGTCAGCAACGGTGAAAATTTTACTTCTTTTACAATCATTAAACAATAATTCATTTTCTATTCACGAGAATGAAATATATATTTCTAAAAAATCTTATAGAAAATGAAGTTTGGTTATGTTCAATGAATCTGGCTACTCTTCCCATTTTGAATTGAAATTGGAAGATCCAATCAAAATTTTGATTGAATAATAAAATGAGACCATTTAATTTAATTAAGAATAAATCATTTTAATTAATTTTCAACGAAAATTACTCAAACAATTAAATTCTTTATACTTAGTAAATTAGTAATTCAAATTAATCCATCATACCTATCTTATTTTCTTTGATTTAAAAAAAAACATAAAATCTCACCAAAAACATCTGGGATGTAAAAAAATCTGCCGAATACAACCGTATGAAACTTTTTTATCAAGTGTCAAAATAAATTTTCAGGCGCCATTTTAGACATTATTAAACTTGAAGGGAATGAAAGTTATAAGCAAAATTACATGAATAAAAACTGGCTGGGTACGGTAGATTGATGGCATAATATTTAATACATATAAATTCCGCCAAGATGTATAATGTCCAATGTGGCTTTTTAAAATTTTTTCAAAATTTCTATAGGACACTTGATAAAAATTTTCTTTATATATTTTGTCATGAATATTTTTTGTAATTACTTCGCCAACTTTGATTTCACAAATTCATATAGTTGTACTGATGTACTTGGCAGATTTTTTGCATCGCAGATGGTTTTGGTGGGATCTGGTGTACACTCTGCCATGTAATCCAATGCTGTCTTGTGTAATCCCGGGCAATCTCATAATATCTGGTAATTTGGTATAATCCATGGTAATCTTGTGTGTTACTATATGTATGTATAATCTCGTATAATCTTGTGTAATCCATTGTAATCTTTGGAAACCCCATGTAATCTATCCAATCCCATGTAATTCCCGTCGTCTTGTGTAATTCAATGTAATCTCGTGTAATTCCATGTAATTCGCTGTAATACCATGTAATCTTGTGTAATATCTGGTAACTTTTGGTAAATTAATGGATAAAATTTGGTTAATTCATTAAATCCCTATTAAATACCAAATTACACTTTTTGATAGTAGCGGAGACCACCCTACAATACATGATGAGCCTACAGTCAATAATCATTAATTTATAATGCTAATTTTTGTAAAATAATTAATTTTATTCAATTAACAGTTAGGACATCATACATCTTATAAATTAAAATTAGAATGAATTATTTGAGGCATATTTGTGCTTTTAATTAATGATTATCTACTGCAGGATCATTATATACTGTAGGGTGTTCTCTCCTATATGAACTTCCCAAAAACCGAAGAAAATAAATGTGCTTAGAATAAAAATATAACTTTGTTGCCTGTGTGGAAACATCTTTTGGCGCTGACTATCTGGGTTTCAGTCTTAACGTTGGCCAGATGGTCTGGCCTGGACCTGGTCAAAAGTGTAACGTTTTTTTTTTTTTGGGCTAGCCCCAGGCCAGACTGCCTGGTCAGCCGCTAATAATGGGCTGGTCAGCCACTAGTTTGACTAGTTGGAGGTTGGTCAGCCGCTGGCTGGAATCCCTTTATTTTGTTAATGACTTGGAAAAAAATCATTTTTCATTATAAGTGCATTTAGCTTATCAGCGCCAAGCCTGGTCTAGACCAGACTGTCAAGATGATATGAAAAAAGTCCTGTTTTGACAGTATGCATTTTTTATTTTTGATCATTTTGGACATCCTGTAACTTTTTCGTAATATGTAAAAAACAATTTTCTAAGCGAACTTAGAACTATTTTTGGTCTTGGATAGCTGATCAGCGACAGTCTTAGGCCAGACCAGACCTTTCAGACTAGACGATCTACATAAAGCCAGACCTGGGCCAGACCTGACACTGGACTGCACTGCCATTTTTCCACACGGGCGATTATAGTAACTTTATAGGCTACATATATGTATATCCCTTGTGTCTGTTTTGCTGAATTATTATTGCATTTGTTCGTTTTAAGTTTTTCTTCTACACTTATTCGAATATTTTTCTTTTATCTTTCTTCACTGTGTAATTATGAAAATTAATCGGATAGTTGCATAAATGTTAGATAATATAGTTTTCAAACACTGTATACAATTCTAAAAATATACTTCAGTCTTCAGGAGAAAAAAATATTTACAAAAGAGTATATAGAAAACGTTATTCGAACAACTTTGGGACCTTGACATGTCATACTTTCGGTTTCACTGCCAATCAATAACGCTTCATTTTCCCGCAAAACATTCAAAAAGTATACATTTTAAACATCAAAAAAAAAGTGTCAACTTTTTTCAAAAAACTTTTCTCAAGTACCGATGTACCGTGTAGGTGTGTGAAAAGAATCTGCACTTCAGCATGAACTGGATGCGCAGAATTTTCTAATGTCATGTAATGTCATCTAATCTAATCTTTTGAAATCCCGCATGTAATTCTGAGTAATCCAGAGTGATGCTTATAATCTTGCGTAATCTCATTTAATCCTTTGTAATGTTGTATATCCTCGTGCGATCTTATGTAATATACTATGTAATCACTTGTAATCTTGTGAAATTCATTATGTAATCCCATGTGTAATCGCATGTAATCTTGTCCAAACCTATGTAATCTTTTGTAATCTTATGTAATCCTGTAAGCTTGTAATTTAGTGTACACGAAAAATCGAAGTGGTTAACCCCTCGTTCAGAAACTTTTGATTGAATGAAGATCGATTTCCGAAACGAGAACATTGGATTTTTAATTTTGGAAATTTTGTTTATATTTGTCTGTAATATCATAACCGAATTACTGGCCAAAATAATTAAGATAAACTAGAACTGTTTGCTTAATTCCACTTAAAATTTATTAATAGATTTTCCATGAATTCATTGAGATATCAAGTCTCTCTTATGAGGGTAGAATATGAATAATAATAATAATAATAATATTCTTATGACGAATTGACAATGCACTCGTAATAATCTAGTTCGTGTAACGCATAACATGCAAGTTCTCTCCTAATTTGTTCCATTTTCTCCTTCATTTTTACAGTGTTTTCATTTCCAATTTAAATATTTGCGTGTCTAGTGCAACCTGAGTTCATACGAACATGCTGTTAATTGCAAAAACGAGCAGGACAAGATCTCGAGGGTGGACTTTCGTCGATAAGGGGATGATTTAAGGTTCGTTCAACACACTGTTCTGGAATTCTAGATCGAGACTGTCGATTCAGAAAATAAATGCGCCGCAAGGCTTAATCAAGAAGATCGTCCAGTGTATACATGCTATAATACCTACCTACCCTACAGAATAATTGTGCTCCAATGCATCATTCCTGTAATAAATGTCACACCACTTCAATGTATCTTACATTCTTTAATTTTATTCCCTCCTTATATGTTCAAAAGGTATCCAATCGAAAATTAAATTACTGGATTTTCAATCAAAATGCCTGAAATTTCAGTTGCATTAGTGACTCGAAAATAAGAAATGTACTGATAATATTGAAATTTCATTTATAGAATCTTCAATGAATTTCGACATGTGTGTATATTTAAAGACATGAGAGTGGCAACTGGATAAGGATCATTAATGAAATTTTACAAGATGATCAGACAAAATTTTCTACGATATGTTTTCAAATATAAAATCTTGATGAACTTATAGAAGCATGTGATCCCCACGAATTGTTCATTGAATATGTGAAAATATTAAGAATAATTTTTTTTCTCAGTGGGAGGAAGGGAAAATAAAATGGTCCTGATCCAGTTTTCTATGTCTCATAAATTCTAAAACTGCCTATTTTTTTTACAAAATCACGAAAATGTCGTAAGGACTTTTTTGGGTACTTTTCATATGCCAAAATTTTGAAAGCATGTGACCATTATTTATAATGTTTTAGGGAGGTGAAAACTTTAATTTTTAATTTTCTGTGCTTTAGAGCGAAACCCCCAAATAGATCTTATGCAGTTGTCATTCTCATATAATTTGAAATTATATTTTTTCGAGTGCACTCTCCGCTCACTGAAGCGTAAATGATTTTCACATATTCTTGATACGTATCGGTAAATAGTATCCTAAATTACTCGATATATTTAACAACAGAATTTCGAAAAGATAGTCCTTATGCAGTTGTCATTCTCATGCCTACAATTATTTTCTTATTTTCTAAGTTTGAATAAAATTTTAATTCAACAATATCTTTTCTTTGACTATATTTAATTGATTTAAAAAACTGTTGGTTGATTCGATTCGTTAATTTTTCGAAATATTTGGTTGGTTTCAGAAAAGATTTTGCAATTCAACAAATGTTTTACTTGAATCCAATGAATTATTTATGTTTAGTTACAGCAATGAAACACTTCGCTGAAATCAACTTAATTCTTGGAACCAAAAATTAAAATTAAAACCTCCAGTTTGTGAAAGAAATGCATGATCTTGAAGCAGACCTAAATGTCGGAAATAATAGTGCATCTATAATTCTATGCGTGATATATTCGACGACGCATTTATAATTACACATAAGGAATTAAGGATAAGGTCGATATGAGGTACAATTAAAAATGAAGCAAATAAAAAGCATTAAATCACGGTCGGGTGATTCAGGGTGCCCGAAACTACATCAAAATGTTGTTCCTATATTAGTGAAAAAATTTAATAATTCTTCATTATTTTTGTTTTAATTTTCAAGATTTTGCTGAGCTGCTATATGTCTGGGAATGGATTTTCTTTCGCTTCGATGAAAAGAAAAAATTAAGGCAAAGAAATTCCTGGATCCCGAGAGAGCAGTTTTTATCTATTGAAGAATAAGCTCTAAATTTAAATGAAGAACAAAATTTAAAAATGTTCTTGGCCAAAAATTTGAAAAAAATGTATACCTACCTTCAGTAAGAAAATATTTTTTACTGTGTTGTTACTGTTCTGTTACTAAGGCATCTGATCCAGAGATACGCAATGTATATGATTGAATAGCTTATAAACAAAGACGATAAGTTCAGTCAGAGAGGTTCATAAAAGCTTACCGCCTCATAAATAATGATTCGACTCGATCCATTATTGACATTACTAGCTCTGTTTCCTTGAACCACCTTTATGTCACACATTCATAATACACTTAATGGTTGAAATTTGAAAATCGATTATTCTCTATAGCGACAGGTATTATTAGGGTCTTCTTTTTTTTGAGGATGCCACTCTTGATTAAGTGTCAATTAAAAGGTCTGAGATTTTATCTTTTAAATTAACCTATTTCAAGATATCAATCTGGTTCAAGAATGTTTTCTTAATCAGATTCATTCGATTATTGGTCAATTTCAGATATTGATGAAATATAGTCGCTTAATTAATCAGATTAAATGTCAGAGAATGTGTATGTGAATATATTTTTTCTCAAATGGGATCAGGGTGTTGCAAATAATTTACAATTTTTTTTTTTTCATTTTTGCAGATTCATAATTTTGAAATTAAAATCAGACTTCCTTGACTCGCAAGAACTGCGCAAACATTTCGACAGCTTATTTATTTTATGTGTGTATTTTAACTCTGATCTGATTAGTTTTTATGTGTGATACTTATCATGCATATTCCTAAATTTTATAAAACTGAATTTATTAATTTTTTTTATTTAATAAAAAGTTTATATTGATAGTAGGAATTGATATTTTTTTAACAGAACTTTTAAATTGAATATATATTCGTTCAGAGAGAATTTTTTAACAATTCCAGAAATACCTAATTGGAACTTTTTCATGGTAGACATGAAGTTTCATGGCAGCATGGAATTGAAGTCTTATGTACTTATCATAAAAAAGTAATGAAATTCTCTCAGTAACTGTCATCTCTATCCAGCAAATAAAAAGTTATTTTGGTTTATATGCGGAAGAAGGTGAAGAATCGCTGAAACTGCTTAATAATATTAAATTTAATTGTAATCTTTTATTTCGCCAATAAAAACAATTGTAACGATTCTAAGCTTTTTAAAATATGATAATATGTTATGTTTCATGATATTTTATTCTTTGCAAAATATTGAATTTTCGGCCACAGTTTTCGGTCGCAAATAATAATCGTAAATTAAAATTTCGAAACAGGTTTTTCCAAGTAAACTATTAATGACCAACAAAAAATTTGTATTCAATTTATTTAATCTATATAAAAAAATTATATTATCATCATATTTGACAACATTGAAATAATTTTACTTTTTCTTCCAACAATTTTTCAATCGCTAAAAACAACCAAATTTGTTTTCTTTACCGCTGCAATGTCTTTCAGTTTCAAAAAGTGAAGATGAAGCGTTTCTTTAATCTGCAACCTGAATAAATTCAATCAAGGACTTTTGCTACATTTTAAAAATAAATTTTGTCCACCCAAACCATTCATCAAAAGATTCAAAAAATTAACAGGTATATTCTTAAATTCGTAAAGTTTTTCTTCGCGAAAAATTTCTAATAAAATTTCGCTGAATTTGACTGAATATCTAAATAAATTACACTCTCAAAATAAATTATTCAAAAAATAAATAAAAAGCCTCTATGTACTTAAATTATCATTTACAATTAATAATTTCTTATGTATTCAAATTTTATAGCACAAGTAGTTATGTGTGTCTTTTGTTTACTTTCCATATGTTCCTTGTCGCAATACTAACCTACAAAAAATGGTGCTGTAAATATTACAGATCAAAATAACTTACTACAAAACGGAATTTTAGCTTTGTACTACAAGCCACTTGATTCTAATTTTCTTAATGAAACAATCAGAATTTATGATCAAACTATAAAACTGGCTTGTTTGTCAAGATGCAATTTTTCATAATTATTAAATTAATTAAATAGTGATAAATAAAAAAACTAATACTCACAATTAAACTGAAACTTTCTTGAACCACAAGTGGATCCCAGATTTGGAACAACAGGCCGGCATTTTTTTGACAGGTGTCAGTAGGGCACAGCGTTGTCCTCATTGTCCAATTCTAGCCTTCGTCTTGCAACATTCGCCCCCTCGAATCTGGCACAAGAGCATCGCAACGGGTGCATAGAATTTAGTTCACTCTAATATTAAGGGAGTCTATTATATCCTTCATTTTGATATCGCGCAAAAATTAATCTAGATGGATAAGCTTGCCAATTATTTATCCGATCGCGAACAATGCACTACTTTGTCACGGACGTGGTGGGTCTCGTCCGCTTTCTGTATTCAGTAGGTTGCGGTATCGGAGGGTGTCGAGGGCGTCGCGACGGTCGCCATCAGCGCAGCGCATTCTCCGTAGGGGATGATCGATCGAAGCACCCTCTGTTCTGCAGTGAACGCCACGGTTTCATTCTGAAACCGACTGAGCTACGAGAGACTTTCTATTTTCATCTTTCATAAATAAAAAAAAATTAAGGCCATGTACCAATTACCAGATTTCTACTTTACCGACATTTTTTCGCTAACTCACGTTTACTGTTAGAAGAAATGGTCGCTGACTTCATATACAAAATTTGCAAATGACTTTACGCACATGTAAATTCAATTTGATATAAACGTCTAAATGATATATAAATTTAATTATTTTCCAATACAATGTATATTAAATCTAATATGAATTTATTAATGTTAACATACATGGGTATTATATTTAATATAGCTTGTGAATCATTCCAAATTATACATTAAAACGTGTATTAAAAGTATATTAACTTTACAAACATTTGTCACGGTTCCGTTGATTTTGAATCTGGCATGTCTTAGAACTATTTTTTGTTAAGGAACATAAATGTTTTAAGCTGTTCCTGAGAAAAGTATATTTTTCATTTCAAGAAATAGAAATACCCATTTTGTATCCGAAAATGAAGCGAGAAATAAAAAAAATTTTAAAGAGCTGAATTGTTCCAGTCTCTTCGTTTTCTTTAAAAAATGTATTTTTTTATTTTAAGAGGTAAAAATTCGTTTTTCACTTTTTATACCAGATATAAAATTAAAACAGATAAATATCATTATTTGATTTGTTTGAAGATAATCTCAAACTCACATCATGTACGATTGAAAAAGTATTAGAATCGTCCGAAATTTCACACAAAAGTCGTATTTTTCATTCAATTCTTTTAATTCACAAAAGCTCATTCAATTCCTAAAAAGTTTCTTTACAACTCTGTTGCTCACGTTTTAGTGGGACATATTTTAATTGGAAATAATATTTACAATTATTTGAAGTTAATAATTTCTTGAATTAAACAATTTTGTTAATAGTTTTCAATAAAAACGTGACAAATCGAATTGTAAAGAACTTTTCGAAGAATATAACGAGATTGTGTAAATTAAACTTTAAATAAAATTATGACTTTTATCTAAATCCGAAGAAAAAACAAAAATATACAAATAACTACATTTGAATAAACAATTATGACTTCGGCTATTTTTTAAGTATTTACACTTAGATTGCTCTTCTGAAATTTGCCGCAATAATCAATAGGCCTTTTTAGTCAATTTTATAAATCAAGTTAGAGATTAAGTGATTTTGAACTTGACAGTATACCTGTCTTTTTGTATCAATTTTTCACAAGGAACAATTTTTAGAAATTACAAAAAAAATGCAAAACCCATGAATTAAAAACAATCAAGCAACCCTCACAGCAATAGGATATACCAGGATATCCCATTTATCTCCCAGGTTGTCCCAGGGATAACCTGTCGGATATCCCGCAAAGCGGAAATTGGATATCCCCAGGATATCCAGGATATCCCTGGGACGTTTATGGGATATTCAAGGACTTACCATTTTCTTATGTATCCTACCTGGGACATTTTAATATCCCAGAAACGTCCCAGGGATATCCTGGATGTCCTGGGGATATCTCAATTTCCGCCTTGCGGGAAATCTGACGATTCACGTAGTCGCAAACCAATTCAGTTTTAAAAATCTCAATTTGCAAATGACAGATACGCAATTCACGGAGTCGCCTTTTTAATAGGTTCTTTTTTCCAGGGCACGTACGCCTTATCTACTTTTTTGTGGAAATGCCCTCCTCAGAAATTGTGCCGAAGAATTGGGCAACATAATTTCTGTAAAAGGCAAAATTTTTGCTGATTTTCTCTCTCAAAGGATTAAAGAATAAAAAACTCAACCAATATTTTTTTATAAATGTTTATTAAGAAGTCTTCAACAATATAATGCAAAATGAACACAATTTCAGTGATAATAACTATTACAATACAAGGTGTTCACAAGATTTTTTATTTATTTGCAGGTCTAAATTTAGTAGCTAAAAAATAAAAATTCGGAAAATACGTTTTTAACGTCCATTTTCCGTATACTCGACTAATTAAAACTAAGCTTTAAGACGAAAGACTAGTTTGTAACACAAAAAACGAGCACTTGAAACAAATTTCGAGAGGACTGTTGGATTTCTTTCTTTCTAGTAGTCATACGTGGTAGCTCTCTCTTTATGAATGATATGATCACATATTTATATAAATACACAGTAAAAAATAATTATGGATTTTTATTTTTTTTTTCAGTTTTACACTGCAATATCAAATCTTTCGCTAAGGATGGTATTTTCCCCTGAAAAAAAGAAGAAAATGTATATATTTCTTGCTAACCAATTATGAATACTTTGGTTTTGTATTTTTCTTACAAAAAAAATTCAATATATATACATACTAAATGAATATTGGAATTCAATTGTTGTTGGTTGATTCATTTTGTTAATTCTACTAATTACTTTTTTGGTTTCAAGTTTCCGAGGGTATTATTATTTTTTGATAAAATTCAGAATTCAATTTCCTTCTGTGCTTGAGACTTTTTCAAAGGACAAAGTAAATCGAAAGCATGGAAATGTGCAAAGAAATATGTTCCTTTAAATCATTTGTTGTAAGAGACATATTGTATTTTGCACGAGGACAAAATGTACTTTGAAAAATGAAGCATCCATGAGTATGAAAGGATTTTTTTATATTTTTCTCCATAGAGATACTCAATTTCAAAGAGGATTTACGTAATGCAAGCAACTCATTTTTCGTAGGGACAGGCAAGACAGTGTCTTTCCAATTTAAAGAGACAAAACTTCGCGGCAGGATTTAAAAAATATAAGACGCAGAATAATTGATTCTCTTCCATTTTAAACTGATGTTTTACATTGAACTATGAGTACATATAAAATTTTCAATTCAATAATGATATTAGGCTAGGTTGGAGACCCCGATTTTATAAAAACCGGATCGTAACTAGTGCGGAAAAGTTGCCTTTTGGGAAGACAAGTGAAGGCCAAATTTTGTTTGGAAATAGATCAATATCTTCATGTCGCGCATGGCTTTCAAAGTTACAATTTTTGACCAATTTTCTATGTGCCAATATAAATATGATGAATTTTTTGCAAGTACAGTTTTTGTGATTGAGATGTAATATAAAATTCTAATTTGGAAACAAAAGAATTTGTTGATGTTAGGATTACTTGAATGTGGAAAAAAAAACTTTTTTGGATTTGGTTAATTGCATTTTTTTCGGAAAGATTGAAAATGTTGGGCCTAAAATGTCTTTAATTTAAGCCGAAGAAACATTCAATTATATTTATAGTACAAAAATTACTATTTTTTTCGTTATAACAAAATCTGGAAAAAATAAAGACTTTTGTCTTCTTTTGGCGATTCTCGCACCTTGGAAATCGTGTTTTTTTTTATTTGTATAATAACAATATATTGGCATGTTTATTTGATTCCATTTTCAGAAATTAAAGACACTGCGCACTTGCAATTTTATTCTAAAAAATGTTCAATGTACCAAATCCAAAAAAAACGTGTTTTTGCGCATTTTCGAATAATTCTAAAATGACCCATTTATTGTACAATTTCTTATTTAATATGCATCATTTTTCACTAATAAAAACTGTACTTATAAGAAATTCGCCATCATTTTCTGTGCTATAGAAAAATTGTAGAAAATTGAAACTTTGGAAGTCATGCGCGACCTGAAGTTATTTACTGATTTTAAAATTTTGTTTGGCTTCAAATTTATTGTCTTCCTGACAAGCATATTTTCGCACTATTGCGTTTCGAGTTTCCAAAAATCGGGAGTTTTCACCAACCCTAAATTATATATACTTTTGAGTTATAACACTTATAAGTGTCTCTCAGTACCCAAGATTTTCCTGATCCTAAAATTGTGTCATTGAACTTTTGTACATAGCGTAGATATATTATTATATAGCGTTAGATCTTATTATTACAGTATATAATACTGTAATTCTTCTTGTTATTATTAATGTTATTTGCTTCACCCTTAAAATGGTTATTATCTTGCAGATTCCATAATATGACAATATCGTAGAAAACAACGAGAACTCGATAAAATAAAAATACAAGCAAGAAATTCGTATTTGCTCCAATTCTCGAACAATTTATTACTTAAAAAAAATATTGAGTACTCGAAGTTGACAAGTGGCAGTCTCAAGTTTCAAGCAATGTTGCGCACCCCTAGATACTGCTTTTTCATTTCGAAAGGATAAAATTTAAAAGCATGAAAAGTGAAACATGTTTATACTAAAAAGAGCTTATTTGAAATATTTGATAATTTAAAACCTTCCTTTTTAGGGGACTAAAAGTTGTCAGAATTTGAAGTCAAAAAATGAAAAAAAAAAGCTTCGAATGAATTTAAAATAGGTCAAGTATTGCCCTTTGGCAATATATGTCGAGTTTTCATTCTCTCTTCCGCCATATTTTTCCGAATTTTAATTCTCTCTTCCAGCATACTTCATCTACTCAATTTTTTTGTCAGCAAAATTCCAAAGAATTTTAAAGAATTCCAAAGAATTCTATGTTGATTCCAACACAAGTTTGAAAATTCATCTCGAGCAAAATATTCCAGAATAAAAAATTAAAGGACGCGCCTATTGAGTAGCTAATCTTATTTCGTCAACAAGGGTACGTTATTTCGCTTACTTCCCGTGCTTCGGCGGTACTTTTCATCCTGGAAAAGGGTTTGGGAATTGGCCCAAGGAAGAATGTGACAATCCCTTTTTTGCGCTCTAGAAATTCCTGTTGAAAAAATCAGAAAAAATAAAGAAGAGAAAATTAAAATTTGACAAAATATGCCGGAAGAGAATACAAAAAGTTCCATTTCGAAGAAAAGCCTCTTGCAAGAAAATCATGCTAGAAAAAGTCTAATTACTTGAGTGGCTAAGAAAGACACTTAGGCATCAATAGTCCGGTCGCAACTTTCTTCATAGCGCTGGGTATAACTTTTCCCTCTACATTCTACACTCTCTAAGCTCTCAGAGGCTAAAGTGAATAAAATGATTATGGGAGTTTAACGAGAGACGAAATTTGGTAATTTACCTGAAAATATCTGACCCAGGCTCCCTGACGTCCTGAAAAGAACGGCTGTTTCCGGGTCGTAAGACGTGAGTGTTTTTCTGGCCTCTTCGCACCAGTTCCACAAAATGAGCTTTTGCTGCCTGGCCACCAAGTCCATGTGTAGGAGTGCTAAATTCTTAGCGACGGTGGCGTCGATCCTCGTTACGTTTCTGCCATCCAACACGACCGGAATCGTCTCTTTTCTTCCGTCGCACCTATAAAAGGGTTTGCACAGTGCACAGTGTACACCCATTAGACGTACATGTCAGTTCCGTAATTTCGCAAAGTGGACTTATGAAAGGGATAAAAAAAAAGTTATTTCCAGGCGGGGACATTTCAAAGGATTGCTCATTCACTTCCACGTCTCGTGCTGGCCGGATTTAAGATTTGTTATTCACGAGAAAGCGTCAGATTCAATTCAATGTTTCCCATACGCGTGTAGAAAGAATACTAATTAGTCGTAGTCAAAATAGTAAGAATTTCGGACTCGGAGGTTTCGGATTTTTTTTCAAAGACAGTGAGAAAACGCATCGACGCCTCCATTCAATATGAGTCTATGTGCCAACAGCGCTCTGTATGAGACTACTCCCTATGCTTATACACGCCGCATAGTCTCATACACGGCGCTGTCAGCACATAGACTCATATTGAATGGAGGCGTCGGCATGTATTTAGAACTTTAGATAACACAATAGTACATGGTGCTGGAAGCGCAGAAAGTAGGCAATTCCACCAGAGTGTGAAGTTTGTTGTATACGAGCCAGAGGCGAGTCTGAGGAGAGTTGGAGGCGAGCCGTAAGCAAGCCGATGGCAAGTTCTGCAAACTTTACACGAGTTACAACTGCCTACCCATGAGCAGCTGCTGTACACGATATTTTTTATAACAAATGCAAATTTCCAAAAATTTAGGTATTTTATGATAATTTATCAATAAAACATTGTAATTCATCAGTCATTTATCGCAGCGAGAAGGAGTGTTCTTATAACAGTTTTTCATCACAGTTTGAGAATTGGTGACTTTCCGCACACTATACATGCCTCAAAAAGCGAACAATCCGTGCATGCGTTACAAAAATAATTTGTTCGTGACCTTTTGCGATCTTCAGTGATAATACTAGTTATCAGTTTTGTGGCTTTGAGGTCCATAAATGATTAAGAGCAAGGCCGTAGCCAGAAAAATTTTTCGGGGAGGAATATATAGCAGGAAAAAATTTCGGCGGGAGATATGCAGCAGAAAAAATTTCGCGAGGGGGGTTATGCAGAGGCACACAGGAGAGTATATGTATATTATGTACATGTTTCAAAAATTTCGGGGGGGGGGGGATCAAACACGCACCACCCCCCTGGCTACGGCCTTATTAAGAGAATTTGAATTTCCATAAAAGGGCCCTCTTCAGTGAATTATGCTAGAAAGTTATATAATTCGTATACGTAAATGTTGAACATTAGGTTAGTATTTTTTGCAATACCCACCTCGAAAGTAAGAACTTCCATACCTCTAAATGATGTTCAAAGTGCTTGAATCCAGCTGACTGTGCGAAAATAATAATAGCGCATGAGCACTTTGAAACACATCTATTTTGAGAATCGACGCAATAGGCGGGTATGCGCACTTTAGATATATGATTGGCAGAATTTGCCTTCAGCTCTCAGCACTCGTCTATGTTTATGCGAACTGACTCGTGCTTCGAGTTTTCGGCTCATGCTGCAAGTTTCACACTCATATGAATCGCCTATTTTCCGCACTTGTATCAGAAATAGCTACTAAAACAACCCATAACATTATTGCACTACACGCGTTCATTTAGAATAATGATTTACGTTTATTTTTCCCCTCGCAACAAACATAAGAACTCGTTAAAAATTGAAACTACAAAATAAACCTGAACCTAAGATACGGAAAAGCAGAAGAATAAGAGTCCATGCTCTTTATATTGAGCCGAAACATCTGACGGAAATTTAAATCTTCTTCATCATTTATGGGCCCAAAGCCAGAGCACCAATAACTGGTAACACAAATAATCTCAAATAATGAGTATTATACTATATATAATACGAAATAGCTCTCAATGATTTTTTCCCAATTTTATTACCGACCCCCATAAGTTTTAGCTTGAATTTAGAATGTGAATTTTGTATTTTGTGTTCGAATTTAGATTTTTGAATTGAATGTTTAGTTTTAAAGTAATGATAAATTAACGCAAATTCAGAAGAATGTTGACCCTCCCAACCCTTTTCCTGAAGGGCTTTTAAGTTACTTGAACGGCCTCTGTTCAACCATTCACCAAATCTAAATGAGTGACATTTCATTAATTACCAGTGAAATTCCACTACTGATTCAATTAGACAAAAGTGAGTCACTGCAGATTAGTAGAAAATTACTGACTGCTTAGTTTCTGCTGAATATGGTTACAATAATTAATTAGCAGTCGCGGACAATTGTCCAGGGATGGGCACACAGGAATAACTCCTGAGCGAAGGCGTAAGAAGCGCCTAGAAAGCTGAATACCACCTGGGCAAGGTGTCTTAAAGGTGACTTTGGCATACCGGGCGACTCTCAGAGTATGCAACTTTATCCTTGCATGCGAGGCTCTACAAGGATGGACGAACCCTTTCCCTAGTTGCTCGTGGCAACAACAATGACACCATCAAATCTCCAAAGAATTGTAGATGCGGTTCAAAACGAACGAATGCGCAGAACACCCGACAATGGGTCGGCAATTAGTGTCGATCATCTTAGACTTCGGGGTGCTGAAAACAATTTAGATGGAAACACGACGAAGAACTGGCGAAACGCCCACATTGAGTGGACGGATCAACTTAAGGGGATTTATCAGCGTTATGAAAAAGGAATTCCAGTTTCCGGCCGCACGGTTGAATATTTTGGTCTGATTTTTCGCATACCTCATCTAAATGCTTTTCTCTTTTGTGGTTCAGACTCGGTTTTTTGAATTTTTGTTTAGATTTAAAGTTATTAACAAATAGAATAGAAGAATAGAGAAAAAATGCAGTGATGCTCAGTACTAGCTGAGTTTGTATTTTCGATGCCTGCGAGTCAACCCTCGTCAAACCCGCGAGCTCGGCTTCGAGCAGACACCCCGTCGCGCGAGTGGAGACACTCGAGCGCGTCGAATTATCCGGAACGAATCATCCTCCTCATTGTTATGAGATGCAGGCCGGTTGAAAAAACTGAAATTAGGAAAGCGTCGCGTGATTGAATTTTAATTAGGATACATAGTTTATTTGAATAACTCTAAGAAAGTGAAAAAAAGATTCATGAAAGTCGGTTAATATTTGCAATAATAATAGAAATTTTGAAGTGCACACGATAGTATGCAGAGATACACAGCAGAATGGGAGAAACGAATTTTTATCGTTCAAAAGGCCTACAGCCTTCAATTTTGCCCCAATCCGCAATTACTTTTTTTCAAATTGAAGAGCGCTAAATTTCCAAGAGCACCTTAGTCACAGATTCTTGCATTTTCATTTATTTATTTATTATATCTTTACTCGAAGTATGAGAAAATAGAGATTTTTCACAAAATCATTATTTACTCTTCAATAGCGGTTTGCATGCAATGAAAATCATTCTAAATTAATTCATTAATTGTTATAAACAACAAACATGAGGTGAAACGTCGATCGATTTGAAGAAGAAAAATTATTTTATGTATATCATTACTCTACTTTATTTTCGATTCCTCTTACACAATTGCACGCACAGAATCTTACACATACTATGGCACTCTCAAACGCTTTGAAAAATCGCCCCCGCTGGGGAATCGAACCTTCCTGACTGCCTACAACCTGTCCTAAAACCTCAATCTAGCGCACGCGTAAGTGAAATGAGCTATGGAACCACTTGGATTTTTCTACCAAACTCTGGGTCGAACGGTTTCTCCGAGAAAAAATGTGGCCATCTAAGAAATGATATGATAATAAATGTTTACTTAAAATTAATTTCATTCATCTCTTACGGTCGATATCTAATATTTTGTAACGAGTTTCGGGAAAAAGATTTTGCTCACAAGTATTAACTCACACAGAAAATATATTATTACTAATTTATATGTATTATTAGAAAATAATTAGAAATACAATTTTTTTAAAGTACATATTTTTGATTATTCAAAGCTAAGACTTGAAAAAATGTTTTCGGATGAAATTTTTTAATTCATTTCTTATCATTCATCTCTTACAGTCGATTTCTAATTATTTTTTACGAGGTTGGGAAAAATAGTTTTCTTACAAGCATTAACTCACACAGTAAATATATTATTATTAATTTATATTAATATTCACACGCATTCTATACAAGGTTCATAAATAGATTAGCTCGAAATTTTCTACAAGAAACATGAGGTAAAATGTCCATCGATTTGAAAAGGGAAAATATTATTTTATATATCATTACTGCATTTGATTTTCGATTCCTCTTACACAATTGCACGAATCTTATACATACGATCGCACGCTCAAACGCTTTGAAAAATCGTCCCCGCTGTGGAATCGAACCTTCCTAACTACCTGCAACCTGTCCTAAAACCTCAATCTAGATTCTAGCGAACGCGTTAGTGAAGACAGCTACGTTCCGTAGATTTTCCGGACAAACTCTCGGTCAAACGGTTCCTCTGAAAAACGTGACCATCTAACAGATCTATAGAATGCGTGTGAATATTAATATAAATTAATAGTAATAAATTTACTGTGTAAGTTAATGCTTGTAAGAAAACTATTTTTCCCAACCTCGTAACAAATAAGTAGTAATCGCCTGTAAGAAATGAATGATAAAAAATCAAATTAAAAATTTCATCAGAAAACATTTTTTCAAGTCTGAGCGTTGAATAATCAAAAATATGTACTTTAAAAAAATTGTATTTCCAATTATTTTCTAATAATACATATAAATTATTAATAATATATTTTCTGTGTGAGTTAATACTTGTGAGCAAAATCTTTTTCTCGAAACTCGTTACAACATATTAGATATCGTCCGTAAGAGATAAATGAAATTAATTTTATGTAAACATTTTTCATCATATCATTTCTTAGATGACCACATTTTTTTCGGAGAAACCGTTTGACCCAGAGTTTGGTAGAAAAATCCAAGTGGTTCCGTAGCTCATTTCACTTACGCGTGCGCTAGATTGAGGTTTCAGGACAGGTTGCAAGCAGTCAGGAAGGTTCGATTCCCCAGCGGGGGCGATTTTTCAAAGCGTTTGAGAGTGCCATAGTATGTGTAAGATTCTGTGCGTGCAATTGTGTAAGAGGAATCGAAAATAAAGTAGAGTAATGATACATAAAATAATTTTTCCCCTTCAAATCGATCGACGTTTCACCTCATGTTTGTTGTTTATAACAATTAATGAATTAATTTAGGATGATTTTCATTGCATGCAAACCGCTATTGAAGAGTAAATAATGATTTTGTGAAAAATCTCTATTTTCTCATACTTCGAGTAAAGATATAATAAATAAATAATTAAAAATGCAAGAATCTGTGACTAAGGTGCTCTTGGAAATTTAGCGCTCTTCAATTTAAAAAAAAAGTAATTGCGGATTGGGGCAAAATTGAAGGCTGTAGGCCTTTTGAACGATAAAAATTCGTTTCTCCCATTCTGCTGTGTATCTCTGCATACTATCGTGTGCACTTCAAAATTTCTATTATTACTGCAAATATTAACCGATTTTCATGAATCTTTTTTTCACTTTCTTAGAATTATTTAAATAAACTATGTATCCTAATTAAAATTCAATCACGCGACGCTTTCGTAATTTCAGTTTTTTCAACCGGCCTGCATCTCATAACAATGAGGAGGATGATTCGTTCGGGATAATTCGACGCGCTCGAGTGTCTCCACTCGCGCGACGGGGTGTCTGCTCGAAGCCGAGCTCGCGGGTTTGACGAGGGTTGACTCGCAGGCATCGAAATTACAAACTCAGCTAGTACTGAGCATCACTGCATTTTTTCTCTATTCTTCTATTCTATTTGTTAATAACTTTAAATCTGAACAAAAATTCAAAAAACCGAGTCTGAACCACAAAAGAGAAAAGCATTTAGATGAGGTATGCGAAAAATCAGACCAAAATATTCAACCGTGCGGCCGGAAACTGGAATTCCTTTTTCATAACGCTGATAAATCCCCTTAAGAATGACGTGCTAGACTGCTACGATGCCAGCATTATCCCTGTTCGCGGAGGCTTTATGGCGCGTATGCACACTCTGTGGTGCCCGAAACACCCAGAGCTTCAGCACGTTTCGCATCAGTATTTGCGAAATCAAGCTCGAAAAAGACACATGTATGCAATGCGCTTCCCCAACAGCTGTATGAATAAGCCGCAGATAAAGAGAAGAAAGCAATATTAAGACCAACTAAGCCCCAAGATCTGGCTGAAATAGATTCCTCCCTTCGTGAGGATGTCTCTGAACCATTAATTGTCCAGTTGATGGTGCGGCGAGAGCTTTGGCTGATTCAAATCGAAGGCTAAAACCGACAATCGAACAAAAGACCAAAAGATGCATGAACTAAACATGAAGATAGGATGGGCAACACGAATTTCGTTCTGTATTTAGCGTGTGATTGACTACATAATATACACATTTGACGTGCGCCGAAGAAAGGGGGCTTACTCTGAAAAGTGAGATTTTTCAGGGCGAGCGGTCGAAATCGGCCGGATAGACGCGACTTTTAGGAGAGAGGGAAGAGTCACGAAATCTTCCCTCTCCACTTAGCACTGTATAGAGAAAGGTATAGAGATAGAACAATAATAACGTTTGAAATTTTTTTTCGGTGGTTTCATCAAAAAGAGCAACTCAAAAACTATCGAAATTTGTAAAAACCTCGATTTCGATTTTTTTAGAGTAAGCCCCCTTTCTTCAGCGCACGTCACGTCGTTGACGGAAAGGGTTCGAAAGTTTGGACAAGAACTAAGGAACTACCATCACACATCAGTCAAAGCTGTTGACAATCAAGCAGCATATTGTTGACAAAATACGGGTGTTATCTGGCGCAAGGAGGAGAATACAGAAGAGAGAGATAAAGATCAGCGAGAATAAAGAGTTTATCGCTGACCCATCGCGCCTCTTCCGCGATCTCCCTGTTTCTGTCAAAAATCCATCCAACCCCAACGAGGTAGACATTTTGCAGAGAGGTATACAAGATCCCGAAAACTAAATTTGAAAGAAGATACTGACAATGTCATCCGCTTCAAGGAGTTTTGCGATGACCTCATAACATCTGAGGAGAATTATCCATCAATCACTACCGAATAGGTGAAAAAATCACTTAGAGACACAAATAACTTTTTTGCTTCAGGATCAGATGGTATCAAGAGCAAACCCAGAGAATTACAGGCAAATTTCTTGTTTGAACACGCTGTATAAGATCTTTACAGCTGTCCTAAACAACAGTATTGTTCCAAGAATTGAGCCTGTGTAGAGAGAGATGTACGAACAACGTGGCTCAAAAAAAAGGTCTAGCAGGCTGCCGAGAGAACCTGCAAATTGACAGGGGCGTCTGCAAAGATGCAGCAGCCCATCAGCGCGTCCTGTCAATGGCCTAGATTGACTACCGGAAAGCTTTCGATTCAACCTCTAATACAGTTATTATCTGTCTGTTGGAAAGCTTGAAGATTCATCCACACATAGTGGCAACCAACATAGTGACAACGAACAACGTCACCTTCCAGAGGGGCATCTTCCAGGGCAACACCATGAGCCCTCTATTCTTTTGCATCATACTTCTACCTCTATCTCTCGCATTACTAAATTCTTCTGGGTACCTCTGCTGCGACACTAAACATTGCAATCGTCAATCATATATTTTATGTAGATGACCTGAAGATTTATGTTTCTGGTGCAAGCAAACTTTAACTTGCTTTAAATATTATCAAGGGATACACAGGAGAGATTGATATAGACTCTGAATTGGAAAAGTATGCCACGATTAATCTGAAGCAAGGAGAGATTAGTCTTCAAATCTGTCGGCGCTGAAAAGGGTATCTGCGAATAATGTGCTTGCCATCCCGGTTATACTCTAATCATTTGGGGTAGTTCAATAGAAGAAGAACGAGCTTACGGCCTTGATATCGCCACTCGTAAGATCATGCATATGCATAAGAGCTTGCATATCACACAACTATTATACCTTCACATTACTTAACAATTAATTTGTATTATTTCGGTTTGATGGTTGACTTGATTTCGAAATTATTTAGAGAATTGTAAATGTGATTATATATTTATGTTACTTATATGTAGACAAAGAGAGTAATGATATTTTAACGAAGAAAGATAAAAACTCGTTTTTGAGAACTAAATTAACAAATAACATTGAATGATACATTTGAAATTCAAAGTTTTTTCGGATTTCAATCGTGTCCGAAACTATGAATCTTGCCGACGTTTCGTTAATATTGCAGTTCACTTCTTCAGGGCTGACCTGAAACTGAAGTTTCGGTTATGTTGTTCTTATGTATGTATTCGCTACGATGCCTGTAATTGGCCAGCGCGCCCCATGATGGGAACTGGTCGAACTTGATTGGCCAATCACTCAAAAAAAAAACATAAAAATTTGACAAATTACTTCCAGTAAGGCACGAGCCATTAACTAACACAGTAAAAAAGTAGTAGTAGCTTCTTCCAAAATCCTGGAAGACGAAATCATCAGTAATTTGGAATCCACAATATATACCATTCCACCCGAAAAAGTGATTGACATACGGCGTTGGACGGTCAACATCTTACGCCAAGCCCAACATCCCTTCTCAAACTTAACGAAACGAGAAAAAATAGAAATTGAAGAACTCAATCGGAATAAAGACATCATAATATTACCCGCAGATAAAGGCAACACGACATGAATGGTGAATGAAAAAGACTATAACAACAAAATCATGGACCTTCTAACTGGCGATACATATTAAAAACTTAAAAAAGACCCCAAGAAAACAATCTTCAGAAAAACAAAAACCCTTCTAAATGATTCAAAACTTGACAGCGAAACAATATCTAAATTAATACCAACTAATCCCACCTCTCGAAAAATTGACGGTCTCCCAAAAATCCACAAGAACAACATTCCACTCAGACCGATCGTCAGCGCAATAAACTCACCAACTTACAACCTAACACGCTTTCTCGCCAAAAAACTGAATTCTTTCACAGAAAACTCTATCATACACGTCCAAAACTCTTTTGACTTCATCAGAAAGATACAACAGATTCACATTCAACCCCAAGACATCCTAGTGAGTTTCGACATAGTATCTCTCTTTACGAAAGTACCAATCTCTGATACAATCGATATTATTGAATCTTTTGCAAACTTCATCTCCAATCTCACACTTCTGACAGAAAAGTGTCTCATTGATACCTACTTCTCTTCCAATAAACAATTCTACGAACAAACCTCAGGAGCAGCAATGGGATCGCCAATCTCACCTGTAATAGCCAACATCTTTATGGAAAATCTCAAAACTGAAATCTTTAACAACTCCAAGCTTTAACGGTTTTGGTGCCGTTACGTTGACGACACTTTTGTCATTTGGAGACATGGACTAGATGAACTACAGAAGTTCTTCGATTTCATCACTGAAATACACCCTAATATCCAGTTCACCATGGAAATTGAACAAAGCGGAAAATTACCTTTCTTGGACGTACTAGTTTACAAAAAATCTGATAACACATTAGGACATAGGGTTTACAGAAAACCCACCCATACAAACAGATACCTACATGCCTCCTCCCACCACCACCCATCTCAAAAGTAATCGGTCATCAACTCCCTTGTATACAGAGCTGTCTCCATTATACAGATAAAGATAACTTACACAAAAAACTACAGAATGTTAAACGAATCCTAATACAAAACGATTACATAGACAAACAAATTATTAAAGCAATAAGAAAATACGCTCAAAAAAACAAGTCAACACAATCTATTGAAGAAAGAGAGAGAAGAACGAACAGTATCCTACTCTACATTCAAGATATCACAGAAGAAATAGAAAGAATTCTCAACAAACACAACATCCAAACTATATTTAAGCCACCTGCGAAAACAGGACAACTTCTAAACAACCCTAAAGATAAAAAGGCACCTCTCAGTGATCCGGGAGTATATAAAATCCCTTGTTCTTGTGGCAATGTCTATATTGGAGAAACCGGGAGAGCGGTGAGCCAACATGTAAAGGAACATAAAAGTAAAATCAGAATAAAACATTTCACACAATCAGTACGAGCTGAGCATCATGTCGAAACAGGACATAGCATTTCATTTGACAAAACAACCGAAATCGCAAAAACGTACAGTATTTTTCCAAGAAAACATAGAGAAGTAATCGAAATCTCAAAACACACTAATAACATCAATAGGGACAAAGAATATAATACCAATTCGATTTGGCTTTCCGTCCTCCCGGGTTTTTAAAAAAGACTTAATTGGCCAATCAAGTTCGACCAGTCCCCACCATAGGGCGCTCTGGCGAATTACAGGCCTCTTACAGAATACATATATAAGCACAACATAACCTTAAACTTCAGTTTCGGGTCAGCCCTGAAGAAGTGAACTGCAATTTTCACGAAACGTCGGCAAGATTCATAGGTTCGCACACGATTGAAACCCGAAAAAGCTTTACATTTTTAGTGTATCATAATGAATCATCGTGAAAGCAATATATCTATTATAAACATAAAATATTCAAGTATTTTTGTGAATAAATAATAAATCTACATATTTTAAATCATATCGACTGCTCCATGCAATATGAAATCAAGTTCAGGTTAGTACGTGTAAAGAAACAAGTTATGGTTATTCCGTATAAAAAATAGGTGAGAGTTGCTATCTGTATGCCAAGTCAAGTCCACTTTTTTACAGTTCGATCTTTTCGAATCAAATAAATAATCAGAACGATCTGCTGCACATAATAAAATATTATCCTATTCTATACAATAGTAAACATCGCCGAGAATTCCATGACAAGATTTTATCTGCAGCTATAGAGCAGCCTGGTTTTGTTAATCCTGCCACCAAAAGTTCCAATTTTAAAATCGATATAAATGGACCTGAGTAATTAATTGGTTACAGTAATTTTCTATTACTTGAAAATAGAAAGAATTCTTTCATAAAACAATCATTTTCTCATTAATGATATTGATTGTATCAAACTCAATCCACTTTTAATCAATATTAATTGACATTCTTTATAGGGAAATAATTTCTGTAATATATGTTTTGTGTAGGAAAAGTTTCACACTCAATATTTTTTGTGTAGGAAAAATATAACGGTATTAAATTTTGTGTAGGAAAAAGGATGTGTATAAAATATTTATATAATATAGTATTTAAATATAGTAATATATATAATGTAGTATTTAAAATCTTATCCTGCCCTATCCCATCCCATCCTATCCCATCCGAGTAACAACCGTCCCTACATAAATTCATTCTGCATAAAATATATTGTACACAACGTATACTGATCATATTTTTCCTTCAAAAAATTTTTTCAACACAAAATATTTCCTACACAGAAATAATTATTATTTAATGCTGTTATATTTCTCCTCCATAAAATATTTTCCACCGAGAATATTTCTTACCCAGAATTTCTTATCGTTTAATACTTTTATTTTTTCCCCACCCAAATATTTCCTATACTGAATTACTTATTGTTTAATACTGTTAGATTTTGCCTACAAAAAATATTTTCTATGCATAATATTTCCTACACAGAATTCCATACCGTTCTATTTTTCCTGCACAACATATTTTCTACGCAGAATATATCCTACACAGAAATAAATATTAAATATTTTATCCCGAAAATATTTTTAAGATATTGTAGAAAAAATTATTCTGTCCAATATTTTTCCTACAGAAAATATTTTCTACACAGAATATGTTTCACACTTATATTCTTGCGTAAAATATTTAAAGTAAAATTAATATCATATTATTTTGTGTAGGATCTACAATTTTCTCAAAATGTATTCATGATAAAATATTAGCATTTAATTCTGTGTAGAATACACATATTCTGTGCAGAGAATATTATGCGTAGGAAAATAATTAGACAGATTAACTATTGTACAATATTTTAAAAATATTTTCGGGATAAAATATTTACTATTTATTTATGTGTAGGAAATATTCTGTGTAGAAAATCTTCTGTGTAGCAAAGATATAACAGTATTAAATTCTGTGTAGGAAATATTATGTATAGAAAATATTTTGTGTAGGGAATATTCTGTGTAGAAAATAGTTTGTATAGGAAAAAAATAACAATATTAAACAATATTGAATTGTTTGTAAGAAATATTTTGTGTAGAAAAAGTTTTGTAAAAAAAAATATAACAGTATTAAATTCTGTGTAGGAAATATTTTGTGTAGGAAATATTTGGTGTAGAATAAATTTCTGTACGAACAGCGTTTTCCCATCCCATCCTATCCTATTCTATTCTATCCCATCGTATCCCATCCTACAATATCTTAGCTGGTCTTATCCAAACCTATCCTATCCGATCCTACCGTGTCCTATCATATCCTATAACCTATATCCTACTCTATCGGCTGGAAATAAGTACGTCGAACGGAGGATCAATTTTGGCTATTTTGGGCCTAGAATTACGAAATGATTTTGTATTTGTGGGAATGAAATTTTAAAAAGTTTGAAACAGTTTCCATCAATTCGTCAACATAAAAGATACTCTGTGACTCACAGGAATGATTCAAGTCACATAGTTTTTCGAGAAAATTGCCACATCCGCTAAGATAATCCTTCAAAATTTCCTGTTGTTATTATCTATATTGCGTAAATCTACCGCAGTATATTGTGATTCATGACCCTGGCTAGTGGTTTATGCTAATAAAATAGTAGAAAAACGTAACAGGAGTTCATCGCGATCACGGGAAGGTTAAACTTACGAAGAGGAATTCTGTAAATTCCAATATGAACAAAAATTTGAATGTTGAAAAGCTAACTAAAAAATCTTAAAAATATGAAGGTGCCCCGGATTTCGAATTCATCTTCCCCCTAATAAATAAACTAAAAAAATTGTCATTGTTAACTTGGATATCTTTTCCGAATTTTGAAGTAAATCGTTTAAAACCTTTTGCAAAATTTTCATCGTGGTCTACAAATAAAATATCAATCAGAAGAGTCCCAAAAAGTTTGATGTTTTGACCAAAAACATGAAAATATATTTCTAAACAAAAATCAAAAATCTGCATGAACCACATTTTTTTATACCATTAAGCCATTTCCCTTTCGGGGTAGGCGTGACACTACTCGATTCGGGTAGTGTTTCTAGGTGGATTATTTATTACTAGTACTACTAGTAATAAGCTCACCACACCCACGACGGGCCAACAGCAAGCAGTATTCCCGAACGGTCACCCATCCAAGTACTAAACGCGCCCAACACTGCTTAACTTCAGTGATCTTACGAGAACTGGTGTTTTCAGCGTGGTATCGCCGTTGGCAATTAATAATTAATAACAAATTATCCACGGTCTGTTTAAATTACGTATAGTAACGTACTTTGAGGCGCTGGTTGAGAATATAATCATGAAAATCTACGCAAATTATATTTTGAAGGTCAATTCGAAAAGTAAGCCAGCAGACTGACAATGGCCGCTGGCAAACAGTATTCGCAAATAAAATCACACAACCTACCCCTAAAGGGTGTGGAATATATGAGGATTGACCTAGAAAAGGGGGGAGGGTATTACCGAAAACATCCATCCTCCTTTCTAGGTCTCCCTTTCCAATTAATGTAACGAAATTTTTCAAAAGCACATATAATATCTTGATTTAACAGAATTTGTTTATCATATTGTAACTTAAATATTAATTATGGAAATGTGTAATATTTAGTATTATTATATTTCAAAATGCTCAACTATTAAATATTCACATTACTTAACAATTAATTTGTATTTATATCGGTTTGATCGTTGACTTGTTTTCGAAATGATTTGGAAAAATTGAAAAAGTGATTATATATTTATGTTACTTATAATGTAGACAAAAAGTGTAATCAAATTTCAACGGCGAAAGATAAAAACTCGATTTCGAGAACTAAATTAACGAATAACATAAAAAATTTCAGTATTTTTATAAATAAATAATAAATCTACCTATTTTAAATCATATCGACTGCTCCATGCAATATGGAATCAAGTTCAGGTTAGAACGTGTAAAGAAACAAGTTATGGTTATTCCATATAAAAAATTAGGTTAGATTTGCTATCTGTGTATCGCGTCAAGTCTATTTTTTTAGAGTTCGATCTTTTCGAATCAAATAAACAATCGGAACGGTCTGCTGCACATTATAGAATATTATGCTATTCTATACAATAGTGAAAATTGCCGAGAATTTCGTTACAAAAATTTATCTGCGGCTGTGGTTTTGTTTATTTTGTCACCAAAAGTTCAAATTTTAAAATCGCTAAAAATGGACCTGAGTAATTAATTGGTTAAAGTAATTTTCTTTTGCTTGAAAATAAAAAGGATTCTTTTATAGAACAGTATTTTTTTCATGAAAGATATTGATTGTATGAGACTAATTTAACTTTTAATCAATACAAATTGAAATATTTTCTTTTCAGGTATATTAATTCTTCATACCTTCAGTTTTTCCTATAAATAATCGCTGATGACGATGACTAAATTGACCTCGAAACATGTTGATTCCCTTGTAGTATAAAAAGGACGGAGTACGGTAAAAAGTGAGACTGGTTTTTGGTTGACTTTTTCCCTTTTTCTCCCTCTTTTTTTTTATTTCGTTATTTTTATCTCTAATGAGCCGAAAAGTGAGGTAGTTTGTAAGTCGGTTTTTTTAAATGTGCATCTTTTCCTTGCTCATTTTGCATAAAATTATTCATGATGAAATAGATTTCTTTTTAATTTTGAATAGAAGTAACATGTTTCTTTATATAGACTTACCTTAACTCAGTTCCACATCGCCTAGGACAGTCGATACGCTAATTAAATTTTTCATACAGTTCCGAAGTAAAACAGAAGAATCGAAGAAATCTATTGTTAAAAACAAAATCGCCACACTTTTTGGTGCAAATACAAATGTTTTTTGGGTTCCCCCCAGTGGTATTTTATTTTTAGTCCAAGAGGAAGATTTTCTCAACAGTTTTAAACGATTTGAATGAAAATTCGTAAAATCCGTCAAAGTACAGAATGACCAAAAAATAAATACATTTTACTTTAGACAGCCTAAAGAGAATTTTGTAGAAATTCTCTTTCGTAGGATTTATCTCGAGAGCGAAGACTGTTTTCCAGTAAATGCAAGACTATCGATTGGACGATAAAACTATAAAGCGGATGGGAAGTAATTATTCATTCAGTTTGGACTTGAACTGCTTGGGAAGGTTGGAAGAAGTTGGAGCCTGGTGAATGCGGAGAAATAAAAGGTTTGCTAAATCTCAGATTCAGAGTCGAGTTGGAAATAAAAAACCTACCTTGTCATGACTTGCTCTCTTAGGTATTCCGCTGCTGGGAAGCTTAAGGATTGCTTAGGTAATACAAAAAGTATCGTCAATCCATCCACATTTCGCTCCTCGATTACTAATCCTGGTCTTGCTGTGAAATAAAGCAGCAAAGCCAAATTCACTGCAATGCCAGCGAGCATTCCATACTCGAGTCCCAAAGCCAGAGAGCACAGCAAAGTAACCGTCAAAGGAATGATGTCGGCCTCTGGGAAAAGAGAAATAAGGAGAATGTTGATCAAAGTTTGCACTCTGCTTTTACCTGATGAAAAAATATCTGCTCTACGTCTTAACTATTCATTGTGCTAGATTTACTTTATCTTTGAGTTGTTCATTGATTTTAATGGTCTGAAAAGAATTCAGTCTGCCGCGGCTGATGTAATGATGTAATGATGGTGGTTACAAATTTGAAAAATAAACTGATAACGATTCCCTTGACGCGCTATAGCAAGATTCTTGAAAGCATTTTAAATAAAAGAGTTTTTTTCTAAAAAACCTATAATTTTCCAATTCAGTTATTTTAATTATTTCAATTCTGATATTCCAAGCAGATAAAAAATTATATTTATATATATATATATATATATATATATATATATAGATAAAAGTTTGTCATAAGAACAACCGCAGGATTTCGCTTTTCAGGCTATTAACAAGTGAAACCTTGGCACCTCCAAGAGCGCCGATGATCAGGACGATTAGCTTAACAGAATATTCCGGGTATAACCGTCGCAACTCCCTTATGAGGTCTTTATGCCTTTCTTTCTTTTCTTTCTCCTTCGCTGTGACGTTTTTGTCCGCTGGTGCCGAAAATTCGATAACGAACATGGTTCGTTTCTCGAAGTCAAGGAAAACCGTGTCAGGCCTCGAGTGCGCAACAGAAACAATTGTCGAGAATATGAAGTTCCAGTATATGCGGCACTTCTTATTTTCGACAATTGACTCTATTTCTCTAGGAGCGTTTAGCGGAGAGGTATTTGGGCTAATGCCGTACGAGTGACCGATATGGTGATAAGGCACTCTTATTGCCACATTGGGCCTTTGGATGTAGGTCGTTCCCGCATGAGTTGAACAACTAGATAGTATGTGTCCTGGATGCTCGGGGTGTGTATGACACGCTCTGCACCTATCATCGGGAATGTCTTGGCTCAAAATGTGGCGACGGTATGCTAGAGTGGGAATGACACCGTCTTGACGTGCCAAAATAAAGCCCTCCGTGCCCTACTTCAGCCAGAAGATCTAAGGAAAGCAAACGCTAGCTCATACGACATCAACTGAGCTTCCACATTTCTGTGGAAGATGCCGTGCATCCTCTTGTCGAGGAGCTCTTCGCGGAAGTTTTCCTCCTGTGCTTCCTTAATCCAGGTCTTCAGGAGTGAGTATTCAAGATGGATGAGGTTTGATGCATTTTGCTCACCGCTGATATTGAAGTCAAGGCCAAGTGTTTCAGCAGCCTCCTCCGCTGCTTTGGGTGTTTCTCGCACCTCAGAGCATGCAGTCGTGCCATGTAACCTTTTCGTTTAGAGACCATACTGGCATCGTAGCACTCCAGCAGGCCGTCATTGAGTCGATCCGTCCACTTAAAAGTAAGAAGATTCTGCCGGTCAATCGCATTGACTCCGTTTTGATTGGCTCCCCCAACTCTAGGGTAGTCGGCATTGTTGTCCGACCCATCGTCGGGAGCCCTGCGCGTTCGATTATTTTGAACCGCACTTGCCACAACTATGTTTGTTGTCATTGTTGTCATTGTTGTCATGTTGTCATTGTTGTTCCCACGAGCAGCTAGGGAAAAGGGTTCGTCCATCCTTGTAGAGCCCCGCATGCAAGGATAAGGCTGTATAGTCTGAGAGGTCGCCCGGTATCCCAGAATATATAAATAAGTTTTTGGTTCGTGCCAATAACAGAAGTTTTGGTGGGACTAACGTTACAACAAGACTCTCCACCATACGACGAATCACTTCTTAACTTGGAAATGATTTTCGACTCGCAAAACAAAGTTCGCGTATAAAGGTGTTAGTTGGGTGTACAATCTAAGCAATGAATAATACTAACAATAAAATAGCCTCGGAATGGACTGAAGCTTTGATTGAAGAAATTCATATACACGGTAAACGTAAAGGTCGAGTTTCAGGCGATGAATGGAGACTGGGTGTTTGGAATGCTAGAGGAGTGAAATAATCTTAAAGTAAGAGAACTACGAGAAACTATGCACGTAAGGAAACTAGATAATTTATGTGTACCTGAGACGAAGAAGCGTTGCGCATGTAGAATCATAGAAAATGGGGTGTTGAAAGGTGGTTTTGAAATCTGGTCAGGAGTAGGTAGTGAATCACATGGGAGTCAAGGGGTCGGTTTAATTATGAATGAAAAAGCAAGACAGCATCTCAAAGATCATGATTTTGTATCTCCCAGATTGTCATAGGCTAGAATGAAGGTAGGAATCAGACAATTATTCATCATAGCGTGCTACGCCCCAGTTGATGGCGATCCGAGGGAAGTCAAACACGCCTTCTGGCGCACTTTAAATGATACAATAAGTACTTGCGATCAAGGTGAAAGAATAATTCTGCTAGGAGATATGAACGGATGGGTCGGCGTCCAGTGTCAGGATACATATACAAAAAGGGTACTAGGTGAATTTGGGGATCCAAGAAAAAATGATAACGGGTAAAAATTAGTTAGCTTATACTTAGAAAAGGGCCTATTTATTACAAATACTTGGTTTCGACATGAAATGATCAACACGTACACCTGGTGTAATGGAAAAGAACGAGAACGAAAAACAAATGAAACAAACGCGAATGATGATTGAAAATTTACAGAAATCGGAAGTGCGAATAGATTTTCAAAATAAGATGAACGAACGCACAGATAAGGCAACTTAGGAGGCGCTTAGAAGCAATAAAGATATAGATAGCGCTTGGACTATGTTTCGGGATATCATTGTTAAAACTGCGACCGAAGTATGTTGTACGGCTGTTGTAGGAAGAAAATCTGGTGATGCATGGTGGAATGACGAAATTGTGGCAGCCCAACAAGAAGAGAAAGATGCGTACAAGAGAACGTTGAACATCACAGGTCTTAGCGATGAGGAGAGACATAGACTTGAAAATGATTACCAGACACAAAAAGAGGAAAGTTAAACGACTAGTCAAGGAGCGTAAAGATGAAATCAGGATAGAAGAAGAGAAGAAAATACAAAACGGCTTCAAAGGAATTATGAAACTATTATTTAAACTGTTGAAGGAAAGTAAAAGTACAGAGTTTGTCAGCATGAGAAACAGCAAAGGTGAAATGTCATATGATATAGACGGGATAGTAGAAGCTTCAAAAGGGTCTTTTAAAGAACTATTAGGAGGTGAAGATATAGGGCAACAGAACTGGAACATAGAACATAATGCATTAGAAAACCCAATTGGAAAAGTCTGTGTCACTGAGGTTAGAGAGGTATCAGCTTATTAAGTAAAATATTTAGCTTAAGACAGAACACAGAAAAAATTTTAAGAATACACTGTTAAAAATGTTTGGAATTCTCTAACACTGCTACAACACAGGCATAAGGAAAAATTGCAAACACATTATTGAATGATGAAATCGCAATACATGTATTGTAAGTGTTGTAAATCGTGAAGTTACCGTCGAACATTCCAATACATGTATTGTAGCGTTTATAAGTCGAAAATTGCGTGCACAAGGAATTCACGGAATTAATGGAATTCGCGGAATTCATGAAATTTGAGGAATTCACGACATTTATGGAATTCATGGAATCCATGGAATTCATAGAATCCATGGAATTCATGGAATCCATGGAATTCACGGAATTCATGGAATTCTTGGAATTCACGGAATACATGGAATTCATGAAATTTTAGGAATTCACGAAATTTATGGAATTCACGGAATTTATGGAATTCATGGAATTCACGGAACTCACAAAATTCATGGTATTCACGGAATTCTTGGAAATCACGGAATTCATGGAACTCGCGGAATGCATAGAATACGCGGAATGCATAGAATTCACGGAATGCATAGAATTCACGGAATTCATAGAATTCACGGAATTCATGGAATTCAATGAATTCTCGGAATGGACTATATTCACTTTCCCAGCACTAACCCAGTATCGGCAAACATATTGCCGATGATCGGCTGCCGATATCATACCGTTGCTGGAATAATAACTCCAGTATGAACTTGGCGGCCAATTCTGGACCAGACTCTGGCCGCCATAACCGGAGTTAATTTGTTTAAATTCCAAATGTTAAATATTTTTTCTAATTGAATATTTATTATTATCTGACGTTACGTAAATGTAGAATATACGAACTGTTAACAGGAATATCAATGAAATAATTTTTTAATTGATAATTTATATCGATTACAATTTTTCTTCATATAATATTTCGTATTTTCGCGTTTTAGACTACTTTAAAACTTTCTGCAATGACAGGAAATGTAATTTTTCATGAACATTCCAAATTTTTAACGACAGAACTCGGAAATTTGATCATGAGCCAGCCGTTAGCTAGTACTGGGCGAAGGATCGATTATCTATACTGGTGACCAGTACTGGGCCAGTAATGCGCCTGTGGTGAACCCCTGTGGAGTGCGGAAATTTCCACCTGGGTCGTCGGCTCACCAGTGGATGCCAAAAACGGCCCAACCTCGGCCGTCAATATCACACCGTGATCTGAATAAATGCTTTGGCCTGTACTTGGCACGTAATTCCGGCCTTTGCTAAGCCAGACTCTGGCTTTTTCTATTGAAACATGTTTAGGCAAAGTAAAGACGAAATTCGGAACAGCAGTGCGCCGAGTCTAGGCCGAACTATGGTTTTTCCTCTTAAAATATGGTTTGCCTTAGTAGAGGTAACACTGGGTCCAGTGATGCGCCTGCGCTGGGCCAGACTTTGGTTTTTCCTGTTAAAACATGTTCAGCCAAAGTAAAGACGAAGTTGAGAACAGCAGTGCGCCGAGAGTAGGCCGAACTCTGGCTCTTCCTCTTGAAACATGGTTTGCCGTAGTAAAAGTAACACTGGGCCCAGTGATGCGCCTTTGCTGGGCCAGACTTTGGTTTTTCCTATTGAAACATGTTCAGCCAAAGCGAAGACGAAGTTTGGAACAGCAGTGCGCCGAGTGTGGGCCGAACTCTGGCTTTTCCTCTTCAAAA
>CAKNXH010000063.1:755854-795121 GCA_932178445.1 Andricus quercusramuli | reverse complement strand
CTTTAAACATGGTTTGCCGTGGTAAAAGAAACACTGGGCCCAGTGATACGCCTTTGCTGGGCCAGACTTTGGCTTTTCCTATTGAAACATGTTCAGCCAAAGCAAAGACGAAGTTTGCAACAGCAGTGCGCCGCGTCTGGGCCGATCTCTGGCTTTTCGTCATAAAACATGATTTGTCGTGATTAAAGTGATATTTGGTCCAGTAATGTGCCATCACTGGGCCAAGCATCGGAGTAGATCGACAAATTTGAATAGCCAATATAGGCAGCCAGTACGGGCACAACACTGAGCCGATTAAAATGCCGATATTGGCCGAATAACATTAGCAGATCTTTGGCTGCCGAAATTGGACGAAGCACAGAAAAAAAAAAGTCTTAATATAATACCAAATATGGGCTTGTTTTAAGGTGTAACAAAAAGAAGACAGCATTTGCTAAAAACTAGAATAGGATTAAGGCTTTAAAAGAAAGCGATTGAGAACCTAAAGTTGAGACGTTGCATGGGCTGAAAAGTAGTCGCAAGCCAGAATGTGGGCTTGAATGTAACTGCTATACTGTCTAAAACTAGCCGTAAGCCAAAACGTGGGCTTGAAGAAAGCGTTATCGCATACTAAAATATAGAAGGACTAAAGCAATAATAAATATATATATATATAATTTTGTTTCTTATCATGAGACTATAAAACAATTTACATTTAATACTGAAACATACGAAACTCTTGTTTCATTTGCTGTGAAATAACCTAATTGCGATCCAATCATAATGTAAAGAGTTGTATAGGTTATAGGTGTCGAGACGAGAACCCCGACTATATGACTGTGCGGTGAATAACATTAACAAGAGTATATGATGAGATGTACTAACCTCGACTATGGTTGAGAATATGTTAAATTAGGTTTAATAAATATAGCAGGTTAAATAAGATATAATTTCACTTAATAAAAACTTATAATTGACGCATTTCGCATGCTTGGCGTGGCGTCTATTTTCCTGCTCCTGTCACAACTGCGAGAAGACGTTAGATTTTTGAATCTCGCTTCTAGAGGGCTAAACGGTAGCCTCAATATCGTCTTCTTTTTAACTGCGAAGATCTTGCTGTCTTAATAAGTCTAGTGGGGCTTGTTTCAAGATGAATATTTGCAAAGAAGCCATATCAATGGATTAATTTTAGTTCCAAGCCGATAAGGCCTTCTTTTAAAACGATATTCATGCTCTCATTTAGTATTGGGCTTAATTTAAGGCAAAAATAAAAACAAGACCAACCCAACTTTAAGACTTTTTTTTTCTGTGAGCCTGGGCCGTGTGTTCAGTTCCAGCAATTCGCACTTGGGAACTGACGGAATTAATCGAATTCGCGGAATTCAGGGAATCCATTAAATGCGAGGTGTTCAAAAAATTCGTGGCATACAAGTGAATCACGGAATTCAAAGATGTCAGTGAATTCACCAAATTCACTGAATTAACGAAATTCATGGAATTTGCGGAATTCACGTCCCGCGAATTCCTGAATTCCGTGAATTTGTTGAATTCCATGCATTCCTTGAATTCTTTAAATTTCGCAAATTCCTTGAAATCTGTGAATTCAATGAATATAACAATGAATTTCACAGATTTGTTGAATTTCATGAATTCCGTGAATTCCTTCAATTCCGTGAATTTCTTGAATTTCGTAAAATTTTTGAATTCCGTGAATTCAATTAATACCATGAATTCCACGAATTTTTCGAATTCCATGAATTCCGTGAATACTATTAATTCCGCTAATTTCGTGATTTTCTTCAATTCCGTGAAATCCTCGAATTTCTTGAATTCTATGAATTTCATGAATTTCGTGAATTCCGTGAATTTCGTGAATTCCGTGAATTCCATGAATTCCTTGAATTTCTCGAATTCCGTGAATTTCATGGATTCCGTTAATTCAATTAATTTCTTGCATTCCATGAATTGCGTAAAATCCTTGAATTCTGTTGATTCTGTGAATTACTTGAATTCCATGAATTCCGCTAATTCAATTAATTGCGTAAATTGCGTGAATTCCGTAAAATCCTTGAACTCTGTGGATTCTGTGAATTCCTCCCATTCCATGAATTCCTTGAATTCCATGAATTCCATGAATTCAATGAATTTGTTGCAATCCATGAATTCAAGGAATTTCCTGCAATCCATGAATTCCGCAAAAATATCGTAATTCTGTGAAATCCTTGAATTTCGTGAATTCCATGAATTTTAAGAATTTCATTAATTTCGTGAATTCCATGAATGTCCTGAGAAATGACTTACATGTCTTTTTTCAATTTTTCGGTTTAATAGGTGTCGAGATATCCAGCCGCTAATATGATACAGAACTGTTACTTGCTACTGGGCGTGTATTGTAAAATTCCAGTACATGACTTCAATTTTAGAAGAAGTTGATTTGATATTTCAATTTTGAAATTCTCAAATTGGGAATGGTTAATAAGCTTTAAATCCAGAATCCAAAAGTAGAGGGAAAATTACAATATAGGATTCAAATTTGAAACTAATTTTAAAAAAGTTTAGTATATGATATGATCCTAATCTAATCCTAATGATATAATCCTATTTATATAATCCTGAAACGGCTTCAAAGTTTGAAGCTAGTAAACGAAATTGCATTAGTCAGATTTACATATGATTGGCGAACAATAATAAAAAAGAAACATGGACTTCCACTTTTTAGCAGATGGAGATTTTAAAAAGTTCCGGTGTGGAAAATCATCTCCTATATATATATATTTAAAAGTTTTCTTATACATTACTAAAAAAAGTCAAGGTATCTAAAATTAGGGTCTTTTAACATTTTATGAATTTACAAAATACTTCGAGTACGCTCTTACAATCTACAACCTTTTGGGATAGTACCGAACCTTTAAACAGTTTAAAGCAACCCTATAAAAAATTGGAATTCAAAAATATAAATTCTAACGAATTTTTGACTTACTGTTAGTTTTCCAAAGTACGAAAAAAATGTGTATTTCCAGCATGTAGTACATGGCGACTATTATAACTGCAGCGAGGGTGGCTTTTGGAATGTACTTGAAGGTGGAGGTCAGAAGGCCACAGGCAAGTAGGACAACAAATCCTGTAATGATGCCACCCATGGGTGTCTTAACACCTGAGGCATGGTTAACAGCTGTCCTGGTGAAACTTCCCGTAACAGGCATAGATCTTACAAAACTTCCTAACACGTTGCACAGCCCCAATGCCAACATCTCCTGAGTTGCATCCAAAGATCTACCCTTGGCTAGAAATAATTAATAGTTTATTATAATTATTTATATTATTATTATAATTATTCTCACCTAGTCGAAAACACAAACATCAAAATATTTTTCTAATATCATTTACCATAAAATTTACTCAGAAGGAATAAAAATTTTGGTCACTGCTGAGGGGGTACTTTGATCTACACCTGAATTCAGTCGGTTATTGAAGAATAATATAATCAAAAACGTATCTCATTTTGTTTGTATCAAACATTTGATTAAACCAACAAAAATCTTTGTTGTCGTTCATTCTGAATCAAGGTATTCAGATTATTACATATTACAAGTAGGAAAAGTAATAATCCAAAAAATCACAAAATTATGTAGAAATTGCTTACTTCAAAACATCCTCTAAACAATATTCAGAGAAACATAGATATCTTTCGATGCATTGAGATGAACATTTATGCCTCAATTAAGAGAAATGTTTTTGAGCCTAGTGTCTCCATATTCAGAATTCTTTTAAGATCGAAATAAAAACTACTTCCTTAAGATCCATAATCAGAACACAAAAAAAATCACAAATCAAAATTAGATTTTCAACTACCTCCTTTCTGGATCATTAGAGACGAATATATAACAAAAGAAGAAAGAGTCCATCTTTTTATGCTACTATAGGTACCAACATGTTTCAAAGCCAATTTATACACTTCCTCACCAGGGGTTATACTTAGGAAAATTACCGATATGAACAACAGAACCTTATAATAATTAAAATTCACATATTACCTAAAAATAGAAAAATATAAATGGATATACAAAGTTAATTGGTATAATTTTCCATTATTTGGTAAAAATTTAGTTGTATATATATATATATATATATATATATATATAAGACTTTATTATCGAGAACAAAGTATAAATTTATCCAATTGATAAGACTATCCCAAACTTTGTTATATCTCTGGAGATTCATTCCTAAATTACCCCCCACCCCCTGTCTCCCATAACCACGTGGACTTATTTCAACTCTCATGACTCATAGATATTCTTGGTATTCAAAAGCTACAAAGCCAAAAAGAGCTGTGAATTGGCTCAAAATTCGTTTTCTCCTAAACATAAGCGTCATGATATAAAGCAGGCAGAACAAACAAAAAGTAGTAAACATTTTCTTAATTTTCATTTTCCTCTGAAAAGAAATCCGCAGATTCAGGAGAACGCAAGGCCACGTGGACTATGGCTGGATCCTCCCGGCCCCCACGTGAACAATCATGGACTTTTTCCATACTTCATTTTTATTATTTTAAAATCATATTCCTTCTAAACTGAATTCTATATATAGTATGTAAACATAATTTTCCTATCACTTATTTCAAAATCTTCGAAATTCTTTCAGAATAAGATGAAACTACCGCAGAGTAAAAGTTACTGTTATTTCGGGGGTCTCGGCTACTGTCAAAACCTGTTAATCATTAATAAATTTTAAGTAATTTTTACGTTGTTTGATCGTTGTTAACAATGTTGCATATAAAATAACTTCCGTTTTCAAAATAGAACCTATAAATGCACAGTAGTAGGGACGCATTAATACACTGAACAAAATTCTTAGATCCAAAGAAATGCATTTCTTTAATTCCACTTATTCGTGTCAAAAAACCCGTTTACTCAACAAAAATGAATATTATTTAAAGGCAAAAAACTCGCGCATTGATTCAAAGAAAAAATTCCTTTGGGCGCCATTTCTTTGAAGCAAAGAAATACTTCTTGGCCTGTGAATGTGAAAAACTAAAATCGACAGTAATAATTGGGACGCAGTAATACGCACACAGTATTTTTGTATATTGATTTATGTTCTGATATTTATAACAATTTGTATGTACAAAATACGTTTAATTTAGAGTGAAATAAAAACATATTGTTATTTCAGTATATATGTTAAAAATAATGAAGTCAAATAAAGTGAGACTAACGCTTGATCGTTAAGAAAAAGAATTTGTTTACACAATTCAATATTTTTTCATAGATGTGACAATTTAGGAGCTCTATCGATCAAATTCATTACGGCTTCTATTTTGTTTTGAATTGAATGAATAGAAAGAAATCTATGTGTTCTTCCCAAACAAATTGTTTTTCAATGCCAATCTGTGATAACATAGCCTTCATCAGCTTTAATTGAAGTTATATCTAGAGAATTTAATCCCTCTTCAATTTCAGTTTCAACAGTAAATTGTAATCTTGTATGCTGTTAAATGCATTTAAGAGAGTATCACCAGTGTTTGCATGCAAACAAAGTGCATAATAATCAACATATTTTGCATAAAAGTTAAAATCAAAATCAATTTGTTCAAAAACTTAATTTTTTACATTCTCCATAACAATTTCTGCTAGAATAGGAGACAGAACTGAGTCTATCGGAGTTTCAAATTTTTTTATATAAAAATTATCATTAAATTTGAAATAAACTGAATGAAAACTATATTCTATAGTTTCAAGAAATCGTTTTTTATCAATTTTGTTATGGATTTCAATCAAATCCCATATTTTTCTATTACAATTTCAACTCTTCTATATACGGAATGTTTGGAAATATGACAATTACGTCAAAATAAACCAAAATGTAATTTAACGTTATTCTAAGATTCTCAATTAACTGTGAAAAGGCAGTACCCATTGTTATTGGTATGTTGGAAAGTGTTATGGATTCTTTGATGATTTTACTGAATAACTCTTCTAATTTTTTAGTGAATTGTCCAATAAAAACAAGTTAAAGGTGTTCCGAATTCAACGATATGATCACTTTTATCCTAAAAAAAATTTCGTCAATAGTATTGACGTCAAACGTAAAAATTAAATTATTGAATATTTCAGAATTCCGAAAAATGTATTGTAAAAGTGGACGCTTGAAAAAGGAGGCCGAAAACCCCTGTTTTTTGGGATGTTTTGTCCTCTAACTATTGACTAGAATTTTTTACAATTAAACTGATCATATCGTTAAATTCGGAAGACTTCGGGCTTCCAGATGCTTTTTATAAGACAATTCAGAGATTATTTTGGGCTTTCAGTTTTCACCAGCCCATATCATCTAAAGAGAGATTTACATTAAAAGTGGCAGTATCACATCATTTAATACTTTCATCGAAATATTTTCTTCATTCTTCAGCAATCAATTGTTCTGTTGTTTACGATATACCATTTTTTAAATCTGTTCTTCAAAAACTTTATCATATAAAATACAATTATGAGCCGCAGAATGAATGTAACATCATAGAATTAGCAATTTGTTAAGAATTTGATTTGTTGAATAAGTTTAAAATTAATTTATATATAAGATTTGAAAAAAGATCGTATATCAGGAACTCTAGGATTTGAAATCCCCGAGATGATAGCTGCTACAGTGGAAATCTCACATAAGTTCTAGAATATATGGGATTCCCGGAGAGACATGTGGAATCAGAAATTCTGAGGATATTCTACATTCTACACGTATGGATGGGAAGGATGTGAATCATGGAAATGACACTGATCCTCAAACTCAAGAAATGTTATGGAACGATCAAAATTTTTTAAACGTTAATGTTCTTAAACTTTTCATGTTTTGTTATCGCATTTAAAATTCAAACTCTTTATACTTGGAAACAGTAATATTAAATATTGGAAGCATACGATTATTTAAGCCAGCCAATTTAAGTGAGCAAAAAGACTTTGAACAAATTGAAGTTTAATGAGTTTTGTAATCAAAAGAATTCATTTGTAGCATCAACGTAACATTTAGAAAAAATGGAAATTCAAAATTTTAAGTTTCAAAATCTTCTAATTTTTGAGGATCAAATTTTTATCTCTTTTATGGAAAGCACAAGTCATAATAATTAATTCAAAATTCATGATTAATTCGCATTTTTGAGGAATGAATATTTCAGAACCATTCAAATTAAATAAAAGAATTGGCAGAATGCCAATTCAGGAACACTGTAATGGTTTGAAGCATTTTAGTTTAAAAAGTACTCGTATATTTTGGAAAAATATAAAAATGTGAAGAATTTTGTTAAATTGAAGCAAGACATTTTTTAACGCCTTTTAATTATTTTCACAGTAAATTTCACGTATATTTTTTATCCGAAGCTTTATGAAAACGTTGCAAACAGTTGACAACTGCACAGAAAGTGTTAAACGTGGATTTGAATCTGATTCGATGTCTGATTCACAACTACATTCACAATTATATATAATGTAAATAAAATTAAATGAAGTAGAAGAGTTTAAGTATTTGGGACATACCTTGCAAGTAAATGGAGACCATTGAGCTCATATATAAGAAAGGATGAAAAAAGTAGCAGGGGTAATGAAACAGATATGGGGAATAGGAAAAAGAAGGTTTAAAAAAAAATTGGAGAAGGAGAATGTGGTTATTTGATACGCTGGTATGGCCGGTATTAGATGACGGAGCAGAGATATGAGGATGGGAAGAAAGGAAAGAGATTGAGAGTTGACAAGAAAGGTATGTAAGGTGGACGCTAGGGTTAGACGGGAGGGCGCTGGGATATATGGTGAGAGAAGAAACGCAAAGGGATAAATTAAATACTAGGGCAGGAAAGAGTGCATGAAATGGTAGAAGAGAGGAGAGGGAGGGCGATGGAATTAACGAGATTGGAAGAAGAAAGCAGGGAGTTCTTTAAGGCTAGAGAGATATATTACGTGACTGGAGTAAACTATGAAGAAGTGGAAAATAGGGAGAGAGAAAGACAATTAATAGAAAGATGGGGGATGATTGAGGAATCAAAATATAATATATGGTATAAGATGATAA
Source organism: Andricus quercusramuli (assembly GCA_932178445.1). Classification (NCBI taxonomy): domain Eukaryota; kingdom Metazoa; phylum Arthropoda; class Insecta; order Hymenoptera; family Cynipidae; genus Andricus; species Andricus quercusramuli. Next base: position 787,090 of record CAKNXH010000063.1, on the reverse strand, counting down.
AAAAGGAAGAAGTACAAAAGTATTTGGAAGAGGAATGGGGAGAGAAAAGATGGACCAGAATAGCAAGATTTAGATTGTGAAACGAGGTAAGGGCAAGTATGTATGGGGAAAAGAAACATAACAGGAAGTGCAGAATTTGCGAATAGGAAGAGGAAACATGGGAGCATGTATGGGAAGGATGTAGGAGAGGAATGGAAGATAAAGGAAGCTGGCAAGAGAATGTGGTAATGATTCTAGGGGAGGATGGTTTGGGGGAAGAGTCTATGAAGGAGTTAGAGGGTGCTAGGGGAGCAAATGAGAAAGAATGAAGTCGCTTAGGGGAAACATTATAAATAAAGAAAAAGTACGTATTGTCCGCCAATATTTGTGATGTTGCGAAATAATTATTTGAATTTAATTTTCAGAATTATATGTGAATATGTTTTAATTTTTTCTGAAATTACTATAAAAGGTTACTTATAAATCGAATTTTCAGAAATGAAAGTGTAAATTTAAAAAAAAAATGTGAAGTAAAAATTGTTTGAATGCCTGAATGAAAATTATAGTTGAGTGCTTTTTATGTTGTCAACAGATGAATGAATCATTATCTGATCAATTTTTTTTAATATTAAATTACATAAAGATTATATTTTTATTTGTTTAAATTAAGTACATAAATTGATTATTTGATTGAAGGCCATGAAATTGAATATTGACAATTATATTCCAATTATATTCCAATTGTATAATTTTGGTAAATTTTTCGATGTTGTGAAATAAGTACCTGAATTCTGCTTTCAATATTATATGTACATATTTTTTACTTTTCTGTGGAATTAGTTTAAAAGGTTATTATTAATTCAAAATTTCAGAAAAATGTAAAGTAAAAATCATTCGAATGTTTTGATTAAAATAACTGTTTATTGCTTCTTATGTTATGAAATGATTAATTATTATATACATATATTTTAAATTTTCCTGGAATTAGTTTTAAAAGTCATTAATGAATTCAATGTATAGAAATGCAATTTCAAATGAAAAAATATATTTTGAATGTTTCAACGAGAACAATTGCTTAATGCCTTTTTTGTTGTGAACTTATAAATTATATATTAACTGATTCTATTCTATGAATAAATTAAATCTTCAGAAATAAAAGTTCAAATCCTTCATATGGAAAAGGTAACCTCCATCTTATGTAAGATTGTAGTATAGAAGGAATCGTTATTTAATCAAATACTGGATATGATTTGTATAATACAAGTTTATTTGTATTTAAAATACTTCTATTCCAATTTTATAATTTTCGAAATGATTGCGATGTTGTGAGATAATTATCTGAATAATCTCCAAACTTATATGTAAGTGTGTTCTAAGTTTCTATGGAATTAGTTAAAAATATTATGAATAATTGAAATTTTCAGAAAAATATAAGATAGAAGTTATTTTGATGTTTCAATGCAAATAATATTGTTGATTGACTTTTATGTTCTGAACAGATGACTCAACTATTATTAACTATTGAATGATTTATTATTTTCAAAAAAGTGAATTACATAAAGATTTACTTTGCATTGTTTTCAATTAAGTCACATAAATTGATTATTTACATTAAGGTTATGTGATTTAATATTGGCTGCTATTTTTATGATAAAAATGTATCTTTTCTTTAATATATCTCCATTAAAATGATATAATTTTTTCAAAATGTTTGTGATGTTGTGCAGTGAGTATACGAATTCAATTTTCAAAATTATATATGCATATATTTCAATTTCTCCTGGTATTACTTTGGAAGGTTATTAATAATTTAAATTTATAACATAAATTGATTATTGACTTTGCGATGATCTGAAATGTTTATCTGAATTCAATTTCCAAAATTATATGTACATATGTTTTGATTTTTTATGAAATTTGTATAAAATATTATTAGTAATGTAAATTTAAGTAATGCAATTAAACATTTTGAACATTTTAATTCAAAATTGATTGAATATTTAAATGAAAATAATTCTGTGATGCTTTTTGTGTTTTTGAATGAGTGATTAATTATTGATTCTACTAGAACTTGAATTTTCTGGAATTTTTTAAAAAGCTTATCAATAAATCAAAATATTCAGAAATGAAGTTCAAAATTGAAGAAAAAAATATGGAGTAGAAATAATTTGATTGTTTCGATGAAAATAATTGCTTCAGAGTTTTTATGTTGTGAACTGTTTAATTAATTATTAGCTGATAATTTTAACCACAAAATTGAATTACGTAAAGATATAATTTAAATTGTTTTAAATTCAGAATCATAAATTGATCATTTACTTCCAGGTTTAGTAATTGAATACTGGATATAATTTGTATAATAAAAGTTTATTTAAATTTGAAATATCACTAATTAATATATTATTTTTTAAATGATGCTGATGTTGTGAAACGAGTGTCTGCATTCAATTTTTAAAATTATATGTGAATATGATTTTATTTTCTCTGAAATTAGTATGGGAGGTTACTGATATATTAAATTTTCAGAAATGATACTGAATTTTTTTGTCAATGTAGTATACAAATTATTACAATGTTTGAATGAAAATTATAGTTGCATGTTTGTCATGTTTATGAACAGATTAATTAATCATTAGCTGATTATTTTTTTCAACAAATTTTAAATTACATGATGATTGAATTTCAATTGCTTTTGATTATGTAACATAAACTGATTATTTACTTCAAGGTTATATAATTGACTATTGACTATACATTGTATAATAGGAGTTTGTTAATCTTTAAAATACCTCTATTCCAATTATATATTTTTTTAAATTTTTGGATTTTGCGAAATGAGTATCTGAATTTTCATTTCGAAATTCTGTGCACACATATTTTAATTCTCTCTGGAATAGTTTAAAGGGCTATTAATAATTCAAATTTTCAGAAAAATATGACGTTAACATTATTTCAATGATTCAATGAAAATAATTCTTCACAACTTTTTGTGTTATAAAATCAAGAATTTGATTGGTCAAGGAATTTGAAGGAATAAATAGTGATTCGAAAATTGAGTAAAGGAGAAAAATGAACCCAAAAGTTGGCGCGCGCTTGCGCGCGCACATAATAGTCTAGTACCTTCTTATTTCAATTAACTTCTATCGAAAAATGATATCAGAAACCCAATATTATTCGTCATCTTTAGTATCTTACTAACTTCGGTGATCGAATGTGTCCAATCTTCACGTTTCTCTGCGGCAAAAATAACTTCTTTTGATAAAATGTAATCTGTTTTTATGATATATATCTCGTACTTGAAATATTATCACATTTAAATTGCTTAATCTATTATGATGGTTCTTCTTCTTTAATTATGAATCAAAAAGTTAATCATCTGTTACGTGAAGAGTAAGCGATAAGGAGAACCAGGTTAATTAATTTCTAATACGGTTATATAGAATTCAGTTGTAAACATATAAGATGAATAAATGGGAATATTCATAGGTCACCTATGCAATAACTCAAGTTTAATGGGCCCCTGTATTCAAAAAATAGTTTAAAAATCTACAGGAATTACAAAAGAATTTTTTCAGCTGTCTGAGGTTTTTTTTTTTGAAAATAAATTTTTGTACAAAATTGATGAAGCTGGGAAATTCATCTATAGCGAAACGCAAAACTCAAATTTTCCAAAATTTACTGTACTCTCATTTATAATTTTCCAAACTTATCAAAGTTTTTTGACACAGTGTGCATAAAATGCGTTTTTACACACCTATATGAGTGTGTAAAACGGCTCCTTTTCACGCACTCATATGCACGTTTTACCCACTCATATGGGTGTGTTAGAACGCATTTTTACGCACACTGTGTCAAAAACATTCTTTCGTCATTCCTGTAGATATTAAAACTGTTTTTTGAAAATAGGGGTTCCTTCAACATCAATTATCGCCTAAAGAACGTTGATAAAAAAACTGAAGACTTTGAGATCCGTTTAAGACCAATAAAAACATAACAAAATTATTTTGCTAACGCTCGAGTTAAAGACTTTCATCAATCGGCACTAAATTAATTATGCTTGTCAGGATCCTAATACACTAGTTTTTCATATAGTTCCACATATGAATCTCATAATTTTGTTCTTTCAAACAAAGCTACACTGTTAGAAATATTTGGAATTCTCCAACACTTCTACTATACAAGCGTAAGGCAAAATTGAAAACACGGTATTGGAATGCCGAAATGGCAATACATGTATTGTAAGTGTCGTGAATCGTGAAGTCACCGTCGAGAATTCCAATACATGTATTATAGCGCTTATAAGTCGAAAATTGTGCGCATGCGCCTCATCCCACCCATGAATCGCTGCATGATCCGTTGCATTTGAAAACTACATCATTATGTATTGTAGCGTTACCCTGCATTTCAGAAATAAACTTCCAATATATTTAGTGGAAGTTTTATGTGGACATTTTTAAAAATGTAGTACATATATTATCAAAATTTGACGAAAATAATTTATAAGATTAATTAAATATCTATCAATTTTTTTAAATATTTGATAATTCGAAATGAAATCTGAATGAAATCTGAGAATTTAGTTGCAACTTAAATTTAATCATAAAGTGCTTTTAAAATTTTCAAGCATTCTAAACCTTGGATTTTTCGATGTAAAAAAATGAAAACATAAGGTCTTTAACTTGAGATTAACATTTTTTTGAACCTTTCAATTTTGTTATCTTTAGATTAGTGTATAAATTCTTCGTTGGGTATTCTCTTCCGGCATATTTTGCCGAATCAGAGGATTATATGCAGGAGGACAAAAAGGGATTGTCACTCTCTAAGAACAGAAAAAACTTAGGGTAAATAGTGTTGCAGGCAACTTCGTATTTTTACCTTTTCGTATTGGAAAAACACAAATATTACCCTCGATGGACAGAAACTGTCTTTTGTTCTCATAAAAGTTGTCACCACCGTCTTGAAAATTGGAAGCCACAAGCTTTGATCGCTAAAGTGAAGTTAGCTGATGGTTGGTGTAACAGGCATATCGGATAAGTGCGGCTTCATAAAAGCTGACTTGCCGATTCGTTAGAGCTGTCAAAAGTTCCTCACAAACGTGGGTAAAAGCAGAAAAATACCGAGACGTCAGGGAAAGTTTACCCACATGGAGTAATTATTGTTGCAGGTAATCTTTACTCAAGAATCCGGGTAAAGATTACTCTTAGTTTTTTCTGTGAATCTGAATCAGAAATATATATACCGCTTATTCGAATCAGCATTATTTACGCTGCTGAATCAGCGAAATTTAGCTGCCTATTATTGAAATTTCACGTATTAACATACAAATTTCGCTGTCTTTCCAGCGGGCTGATTTGAATAATCGGTATCGCTGATTCAGATTTAGAGAACACATTACTTACTCCCCGGGCAAAATCACAAACCATCTTCCCGGAGGAAAAGTACTGCAGCGCCGAAGTGACCGAAATAACTAATAAAAATTAACTTTGAGACCTGTGGAATGTACAATAAATTCTTTAGAATTCATTAGGATTCAAGCGCGAGTTCGACCACACTAGCTGCCCTTGCCAGATGGTTGAGGGGGGGGGGGGGGGGGTAAAGATATACTGATGAAACGTAACTTCCATCTGTCACACCTCATACTTAAATTTTATATTCCGACATACATTGCCGGAATATTTGAACATGTTGGAATTAACCTGGAATTTTTCTGCAATTTACTATGATTCGTTCCAGTACTTTAGAACCCAGCCGGCAAAGAAATTATGTTGACGATAAAATATACCTTGAGGGAAAATTTGTATGCGACAAAATATACCGAAAAATAAAATTAAAATCTGGCATATTTTGCCGGAAGGGAAATTATAAGGCAAACCAAGTCAGTCCATCAGTAACGAATAATTCTAGTTGGAAGGTCACTTATAAACTAAGTTTCAATTAATTAAAAAATAAGTCATCGCACTGACATAAACAGTGTGAAAATATCGAAAACATTATTTTTAAAAATGTCTAATACGCTAGGCATCATAACATCACTCTAATTAAGAAAATAATATTTTTTCACACTTTAATTACACCGGCACAAAAAAAAAGTGGGCCTTACTTTTGACTAGACCCATATATCCCTATGTATTTTGAAGCGCTGAATCTGAATTCGGTGTTGGTTTTGCCCGTACGCCAACAAAATTTTGAGTTAATCGCGAAAACCCGTGAAAACCCGTGAAAAATCGCTGACAATCACATTTATAGACGTTTGTAAATGTTAGAAAGTTTTCTTATGAGTGTTTCAAACATGATTTCGGTGTATTTTGACACGCTCAATCCGAACCCGTTGTCCGTTTTGTTCGTACACCTTCAAATTTTGAGTAAATGGCGAAAACCCATGAAAAACCGTGAAGGTCCACATCCATGGATCTAGAAGGCTCTGCTTCCGCAAGGTGTATCATTTTGTCTGGTTTTACTACTAAAGAGACGTTGGCATATGAATATATATTTTTTTGCTTGTATTTGCAACCAGGGCACCTCCACGAGGTAAAGCACTTGCTTGTACTTGCCATGACGGCACAATGGCCGTTAACCCAGGACCTTCACGGTTTTTCATGGTTTTCCGCAATTTACTTAAAATTTAGAGGTGTGCAAGCAAAACAGACAATGGATTCGGATTCAGCGCGTCAAAAGACACTGAAATCATGTGTGAAAAACTCATGATAAAACTTTCTAACATTTACCAACGTCTATAAATGCGATTTTTCGCGGTTTTTCATGGATTTCCGCGATGTACTCAAAATTTTAGTGGTGTGCGGAAATTATACGTTCAGGTATGTGTTAAGGTCAAGGGTTAACGTGACCTCTACAGGTCAAATAAAGGTCAAAGTACGCTATCATAGGACCTCGTAGGAATCTCGAAAAATTAGTGAAACAATAAACCAAGGTCATAAACTGGGTAAGTTTCAACGAGGAATCCCACAGTGACCTTGGATTTGACCTTGAACCCCATTTTCAAGGTAATTTTAAGGTCTAATTCGGTAGGTTGATTAGGCTCAGATTTTTAATATTGAAGTTGAAGTAAAATTTAAGGGTAATTTCAAATGAAACTCTTATCACATTAATCCTCCTTTTGGCGCAGCCCAGGAACAACGGCTTGGACGTAGAATGATTCTGTTCCCTTTGGGGTGCTTTTTTAGAGTGATTGCCCCTTGCCTCTCACTTGGGTTGCTACCAACAACAGGACGATTTCGAACAGATCCCGTTTCTTCAAAACGTCTTTACAGTCTTCGAAACAGTTCCTTGTGATATAACAGTACGACTGTTTTGAAAGTTTGCATTGAACCGATTAGTTACGTTACTGTACGATCATTGCTGATCACCCCAACTCCTCATCATCAAAAGAGATATGCGTTCTCTTCCAACCAAAGGCAACATTTTGGTTGTAAAATTTTAATATTAATGAGTTCAAATTAGAGGTGTCAATTGTTATTAAAAACTTGTCAAATGTTTGAAGAATCTAATAACTGCTTTGAAAAGAACAAATTTACGCTCAAAATATTTGTCAGTTTTGTCAAATTGTTATCTCTTGCAACAACAAAGTGTTATTTCTACTTGCCTATCACAAGAATTGTATTAATCAAGCGATTTCTATTTTAAAAGTCTATTGATTGACAAGTTATGATATTGGAAAGAAAATTTATAATAAATATTAAATAGCAAGAATAAATTTACTTTTTTCTTAAAATATTTAAACAATTGACAGATTTTTTTAATGATAAAAAAATACTATTTTCTTTTCATATTAATAAACAAATGCAAGGGCAAAACATTCAAAATATTGACCCAAAAGTAAGAGGCAAGGGGAAATTATTCTAAAAAAGCACCCCGAGTGAGAGGCAAGTGGAACTCACTCTCAAAAAGCACCCCAAAGAAAACAGAATCCTTTTACGTCCACGCCATTATTCCTGGGTTACGCCAAAAGAAGGATTATGGCGATAAGAGTTTCATTTGAAATGACCTTTAAATTTTACTTCAACATCAATATTGAAAATCTGAGCCTAATCAACTTAACGAATGTTACCTTGAAATAACCTTGATAATGGGTTTCGAGGTCAAATCCAAGGTCACCTTTGGATTCCTCGTTGAAAGTTACGCAGGATATGACCTTGGTTAATTTTTTCACTAATTCTGCGAGATTTCTACGAGGGCCTATGATAGTGTACTTTGACCTTTATTTGACCTGTAGAAGTCACGATAACCCTTGTGACCTAAACACATGCCCAAATGTAAAATTGCCAGCTCTTTTCGATTCTGGCACCGAAAATAGGGGTTCCCATTTAAAAAAACAAAGCTGACCACAAAATGACCATGAAAATGATGTTCAAGGTCAATGATGTAAAATAATGTACCAAAATTTTATTTTCTACATTAGAGTGACTTTTTGATGCCTAGCGTATTCGAAAAAATTGTCATACCTTTCAGTGCATAATATACGTGAGTGCAGAATAAATTTCAGTGCTTTCAATATATAATCATTTTAATTTATATAACTATCAATATTATAATTTACTGTTATTAGTACGATTTTCAAAATTCCATAATTAATTTCAAGATTTCAATCATTTTCTTCTATTAATTTTTTAATTTCTTTTGTCACTGTCTGCATCATTGGCAATGCTCTCTTGTACATTATTTTTTAAATCTTTTTTATTTTTATCCTGCACTCTGTCCTACGGTCATTTTTATTTTTCGTATTTCATATTATTATATCCTGTTTATTATTGTTTCCATTTAACATACTTTTTAACAATGCTAAACCTTGTATAAAATCTCTTTCATGATTTTTTAAAAATTCTTTATAATTTCTCTCCATTTCATCTAATAATTTTAATTTAATTTTCAAATCAAAACAAAAAGAGTTAGAATGAGAGAAGTGTGTGTGGTGACTACTTGTTATAATATTTTAATTTGAAAATAACTACCACATATTACCAAATGTTACTTTTCTTCCTTTCAAATATTTCATATTACATTCTAGCTCCAAGTAGGTTCATCGAAGGCGAAACTAGCAAATCAGGTACGTGACTAGCCCAGAACTTTCTAGAAGGGTCTTGACAAGTCAGTGCCTGCCAAAAGTGCATTGCGATCCCTTCGATGACCTAACGCCTAGCTTAGGTACAGATCAGTGAGTCAGTCTCTATCCGGTCGTCACTTTGTACACTTCGTGTCAACTGAATAAATTAATTCATTTTTGTGTTAAAATAAACTTGAGATCATTTACTTGACCTGCACGCATGCTCCCACAACTGGTGACTGTCCGACGTGATTTCGCGTAAGTTTCCTTACGATTTTTGTGATAATTTCGTGAAAAATAGTGAGAAAATGTGCGTGCAAGTGAAGTGACGCCACCCCGGGTTGATCAGTGTGCTTAGTGACGCTCAACGCTAACCAGTGTCCGAGTCAAAAACAGTGCAACATCTTCGAAGTTATCAGCTCGACTATTACAAATGACGACCGAAACTACGTGTACTACAGTTGCAACGACAACCGCGCCGAGTGTGATTTTTTCGACTCCCGGAATGAATTTCGCGAACCTTTTTCCGCCTACTTCACACCCAAGCACAAGCACAAGTGACTGCCGTGATATTTTTCCCTCGATTAACCGCGTTGCCGTGCGCTTACCACCTTTTTGGCCTGATGATCCTGAAATGTGGTTTGTACAAATCGAACAACAGTTCTTGCTCGCGGGAATTACTTCTGAGGACACAAAATTTAGTTATGTGGCCGGGCATCTCGAGCCAAAATACGCCGCGGAAGTGAGAGACATTCTAACGAGCCCCCCAACACAAAACAGATATGTGAAGTTGAAAACCGAATTGATAAAAAGACTCAGTGAATCTCAAGAGAACAAAGTGAAACGTTTACTCGAACATGAGGAAATCGGAGACAGAAAACCATCACAGTTTTTGCGCCACCTGAGATCCTATGCTGGTTCGATCGTTCCCGATGAAGTGCTCCGCCCACTATGGTTAAGTCGCCTTCCCTCAACAATTCAAGCAATACTGGCAAGCCGCTCACAGAGTCCCTTAGACGACATGGCTGAACTCGCAGATGCAATTGCCGAAACCATTACACCTAGAGGCCGTGTGGCAGAAACGCAGGTACACAACCCGGATTCTTTAGAGGCATTAATGCAACGCATGATTCTTGTCATGACCTCTCAGATTGAAGAGGTAAAAAATACTCTGAGACAAGAAATCTCAGCTGCCGCGGGTAAAAACAATAATAATTTCCGCGGAAGGTCGCGTGACCGCTCATTTTCTCGCAATTTCCGTGATCGTAGTCAGAGCAGGAAAGACGGACGTTGTTGGTATCACAGGAAGTTCGGCGAGTCTGCTGAGAAGTGTACCAAACCCTGTTCTTACTCGGAAAACTCGCAGACCGGACGCTAATGGCGGCAAGTATCCCTCCGAGTAAGTCTCGCCGCCTTTTCGTCACGGACAAAGACTCTAAAGTTCAATTTTTGGTGGACACAGGTGCTGATCTTTGTGTGTTTCCGCGATCGCGTCTACGAGGACATAGAAAAAAGACCGGCTACAATCTGTACGCTGCAAACGGTTCGATTATTCCGACATACGGTTTCGAAACACGAACTCTCAATCTCGGACTCCGTCGCGAATTTACGTGGCATTTTGTGGTAGCAGATGTGACAAAACCCATAATCGGTGTGGATTTTTTATATCACTATGCCTTACTAGTGGATGTTCGAAATCAGCGTTTAATCGACACAGTCACTTCTCTCTCTTATAGAGGGAAAGTTTCTCAATGTCCTGAGGAGCTTCTTGGTATTCGTGCCATTTCAGGAACATCTCCTTGGCATCAACTTTTGAAAGAGTTTCCAGAAATCACCCGACCTTCAGGAACTACAGTGAAGCCGAAGCACTCCACAGTACATCGTACATCATATGGTCCCTAAGAAAACTGGCGAATGGCGTATGTGTGGAGATTATCGAAGATTAAATGCGAGGACAATCCCCGATAAGTATCCACTACCTCACATCCACGACTTTTCTCACACCCTGCATGGTAAGAAACTTTTTTCTACAATCGATCTCGTACGCGCTTTCCACCAAATACCTTTCGCTGAGGAAGATGTTCCAAAGACGGCTGTAACGACGCCGTTTGGACCTTTCGAGTTTCCATGCATGCCTTTTGGGTTACGAAACGCCGCTCAGACTTGCCAAAGGTTCATGTATGAGGTACTCAGGGGACTCGATTTTGCGTATGTATATATCGATGACATCCTCGTAGCATCATCTTCTGTAGAGGAGCATGAGCAAAATCTCCGACAACTTTTTGATCGTCTCAAGGCTTATGGTGTGGTGATTAACCCAGCAAAATGTGCCTGGGGAGAATCTTCTGTGAAATTTCTCGGTTTTGAAGTTTCCGAGAATGGCATCAAACCTCTCCCAGAAAAGATCCAAGCTATCCTCCATTTTCCACAACCTAAGACTGCAAAACAACTCAGGCAATTTCTTGGAATTTTAAATTTTTACAGGCTCGGTATCCCGACGGCAGCTTCACTACAGGCACCTATCAACGATCTTCTGAAAGGAAATCTTCGAGGAAAAGCACCTATTTCTTGGAATCCAGAAGCTCTACAGGCCTTTGAGAACTGCAAGAAAAACTTTGCAGATGCAGTACTCCTAGTTCATCCTGCACCAGAGGCACCATTGGCAATTTTTACGGACGCATCAGATTTCGCAATCGGTGCAGCTCTGCAGCAACGTGTAAAGGACAATTGGGAACCACTCGGATTTTTCTCCAAGAAACTAAGTCCCGCGCAAAGAAAATACGGCGCTTACAGCAGAGAGTTACTGGCTGTGTATCAAGCCGTAAAATACTTTCGGCACATGGTCGAGGGACGAGACTTCATGATTTTTACCGATCATAAGCCTCTCACATTCGCCTTTCAACAAAAGTCTACCAAATGTGATCCTCGACACTTTCGACAACTTGACTTCATCGGTCAGTTCACTACTGATATTCGACATGTTTCAGGTAGTAAAAACGTTGTCGCAGATGCTCTCTCTCGGATCGAGGAAGTTGCAACCACAATCGACTTCTCGGCTCTCGCAGAATCCCAGGCTCATGATGAGGAATTGCAGAGGTATCGTCAACCTGGATACGGATTGCAACTTAAGAGAGTCCATGTTCCAGAGACAGACGTAGCTCTGTACTGTGATGTCTCAACGAGCACTGCAAGGCCTTTTGTCACCCAGCCTTTTCGTCGAGCCGTTTTCAACTCACTGCATGGGCTGCCTCACCCTGGAATCAAGGCTACGGCCAGATTGATCACACAGCGTTATGTCTGGCCATCTATCAAGACTGACTGCAAAAAATGGGCCAGAGCCTGCATTCCTTGCCAGCGAGCAAAAATTTCGAGGCACGTATCAGCACCGATTGGAACTTTTGTCCCGCCAACATCCAGATTTGAACACATCCACGTCGATCTTGTGGGACCTTTGCCTCACTCTCAAGGGTACCAGCATTGCCTCACCATCGTTGACAGGTTTTCACGCTGGCCAGAAGCCATCCCGGTCCAGGATATTTCTGCACCTACAGTCGCTAAAGCAATTTTCTCGAGCTGGATAGCAAGGTTTGGAACACCGCTCCGGATTACAAGCGACCAAGGACGACAATTCGAGTCTCAATTGTTCAAGGAGTTAAACAATCTTCTCGGAACTAGACATCTTCGGACATGTGCTTATCACCCAGCTTCCAATGGTTTGATCGAACGCCTTCACCGTCCGCTGAAAGCAGCTATTAGATGCCATGCAAATGAGAGATGGACAGACTCTACCCATCATATTACTAGGTCTCAGAGCAGCTTGGAGAGAAGACCTACAGGCAACGGTAGCAGAATTATTGTATGGAGAGAGTCTACGACTTCCTGGAGAATTCCTAGCACCGAAGCCAAAGTCACAACAACCAAATGAAACTTCTGAATTCGTGCAGCAGATAAGGAAGTTCTTTCAAGACCTCAGTCCTGTAGGAGGAGCAAGGCATAACAAACATAAGCCATTTGTGTTCAAAGATCTTGCCACTACAGATCAAGTATTCTTACGACGCGACAAACCTGGAGGTTTGTTCGACTTGCCCTATGATGGACCATACTCTGTCAATAGCCGGAATGACAAGACATTCGATGTCAATATCAAAGGCAAAAGTGTCACCGTTACCATTGACAGACTGAAGCCAGCTTATACCATCGCGGAAGAGGTTTTGCAGAAAGAAGCAGCAACTCATCAACAAGACCTGGAGAACAAGAATGTCCCTGCCGAAATTCCTACAGAGGTTCTTCCATCTACAAAGAAAAGTCGATCAGGCAGACACGTTCGATTTCCCGAACGGTTCCAAGCAGGACTTTCGTAATTTTCATTTTTTTTTTTACTAATTTTTCTTCATCAATTTCTTTTTTTTGGCAATCTAACAAAGAACAATTTTATTATAATCCTTTTCAGCAATCTTCATACCAAATTTAATTTGTTTTTTCTCTCCAATGTTATCAACAAATTTAATTTCTTTTGCAATTTTTATACAAAATTTTCTTTTCTTGTGTGCAATTCTCATTCAAAAAGAAAGTTTTCCTTTTTCATTGCATTATTATATATTCTATATCACAATTGTAATCACTACTATGTTTTTTTACGGCCGGAAGAGATTTTTATTTATCTAATGTTTCTCTTCATTTTTACTCAGGTTTTATTATCGTAGATAGGACTTATTATATATTGCATGTACATCGTGATCGCCTCTTATATGTTATCCTTTGCAGATTTATAATGTTTTCTTTTCATAGAGTCAATCACTAGCAGGGGGGTATATATGGTGACTACTTGTCATAATATTTTAATTTGAAAATAACTACCACATATTACCAAATGTTACTTTTCTTCCTTTCAAATATTTCATATTACATTCTAGCTCCAAGTAGGTTCATCGAAGGCGAAACTAGCAAATCAGGTACGTGACTAGCCCAGAACTTTCTAGAAGGGTCTTGACAAGTCAGTGCCTGCCAAAAGTGCATTGCGATCCCTTCGATGACCTAACGCCTAGCTTAGGTACAGATCAGTGAGTCAGTCTCTATCCGGTCGTCACTTTGTACACTTCGTGTCAACTGAATAAATTAATTCATTTTTGTGTTAAAATAAACTTGAGATCATTTACTTGACCTGCACGCATGCTCCCACAGTGTGTTTCTAAACAACAGTGTAATCGGCGAAACTCAATATATACGGATGTGAGACGTGGCTATAGGTGTATTTTACCGCTGTTCTACTGGGGGCTATTGACATTTTTTTTTAGATGGCAGTTGCTCTTAGTGGTACCCTGCGGCGGTTGTTCAACTTTTTTTAAAATTATATATATATATATCTAAAAGGGAACTTTTTTTAACGCTATTACTGAATATTTGCAATCTTCACAAAAATTAACAACTTTGAACTGAACTTCTAAAAAACGGGTAGGGATGTGTTACCACTAATGCCTATACCCTTTTTTCATTATGACCTCTTAAAAAAAAATCTACCTCTAGAATTGCCCTTCTTTTTACCCTTCGGAGTGAGAGAGAACTATTGGAAATGGGATATGGTTGTTGTATTTTCGCTTTTCACATAATGAAAAGAAAGGGTACTGGAAAAAGGTTACCCTAAAATAGGTAGGGGTGTTTTTCACTTTCAACTACACTCTTTCTAACATGGCTACTTAAAAAAGTATACAGATGATCAGCCATAATTAAGAGAAGGATTACTGGAAAAGGGATGAGGATGAGATCTTACTCAGCCATATATTTTCTCCAGTACAGCCTCTTTCTGCGTTTTTATTTTAGTTTTAACCTTGAAAATGACTTCATTGAGTATTTTTATGACCACTTTTATAGGCAACGCATGAAAATTCCTCCATTTATGAGGTTTCAAAAATATCAGAAGTATTCGCCTTCCATAACCTTACTATGGCATTTTTCGAAAATATCATACAATTGATGCCCAATCTTCACGCATAAAACTTATTTTTTATTGATGTTTAATAGATTCTAAAACTTTTCGTGCTGTAATTCACAGGTGCAAATTTTAATACGCCTATGTCACTTTGGCTATCATTCTCTGCATTTAAAAAACAAATTCATGCTAATATGTTAATTCTATTCAAAGTTAGATTCGAACATGGGGAACAACTACAAAAATTTTAAAAACATATAAGTCTTCTTCTTAGTACGCACATTCGACTATAATCTTGAAACAAGTATGGTGCAAATAGTGTACAACCCCGGCATTCTTAACATGTCCAAATCCCAAATCCTGTCACATATATCCGAGATTCTCAGCCCCTAATTCCTAATATTACCCAATTATCTATGTACATGACAAATTCGCAGTATACTCTGCTTCATATTATTCAGAGGTTCTTAATTCAATAACGAAAGTTTGGCCCGAGTATAGCTAACCCTGTCTGGGAGAACTAGGAGAAATGGAAAATAATGAAATCAGGGCGACTCACCAAAGGCTTTGGCGACGGCAATGCTCTCAAGAATGGCAATGAGTGGCACTGAAGCAATACTGCTTCCAAGTTCAGTAGTCATATCCAGGAAATTGTACGTTTTATTATCGTGAACTGTTGAAAATGGTGGTAGTACGAAAGGTGGCAACCCTTCTGTTATGTTCCCAGTAATCTTAAAGGGTTCCGGGTCGTATGAGGAGAAACAAAATGCTATGATCATCCCTGTCATCACAACTATTGCATTTCGACCCAAACAAACCAACCACATAGCTTTTTCGGCTCCAGTGCCAATTTTCTTTCCTGGCAAATTCTTCATTCATGTAACAATATTATCCTATCATTTATTTTATACCCTTTCAACATTTCCTACGGAATTCATACCAGGATTATATCCTGAAACTCATTTAAAAAATCCGCTGAATAATAATTTAATTTTCAACCAAATAGCTAAATTTTTAACCTACGAAGATGAATTTTCAACCAAGAAGATTAATTATCTACCAAAAGACAAAGATGAGTTTTTAACAAAATAGTTGCATTTTCGACAAAAGAATTAAATTTTCAACCAAATAGTAGTATTTTGAACCAAAAGAGAAGAATTCCGAACCAAAAATATAATAGTAGGCTTTTAGACAATAAAAAATCAACTTTTAAACAAAAATAGTTGTTTGTTTCTCATTTAGTTCTATTATTGCAGTTCAAACTATTCAAAGAACGAGAAAAGAGGTAAGTTTCTTGAAAACAGGGGGAAAAAGGAGAATTCTCAAAAAAGGGGAATAAGGGAAAGAGTGTGAGGTCTGAAATATTTGAGTGATTTTCAAACTTATTAACTTATTATTGAAGTGCACTGTTGCAGGCGCATCTTTCCAAAATTCGCAAAATTTGTTCAAATTTATCATCAGGAAACGTACTAAACGTTATCGAAGTTCTTAAAATTACTTACATTGCCCCCCCCCCCCCTTATACCCTGAAACCAACTGTAGTTTTTGGCACGTCACCCTCCCTCTCCTCGAATTGATAACATAGTTTACGGATGGTCCCTAAGTTAATATTTCCCATTGTCATTTTACTGAAGTGAGACCAGTGACCCTCTTCTGGCTATTTCAACCAACGGTTTATCACTGGTTCGGTTTAAGAGAGTGTGTGAGACTATTTTGTATAAAACTCCTTTTTTCAATAAAATATAACCCTTTTTATTAAAAAGATTTACCTCGAAAGGAGATTTTGCTTGATTTTTGTAACTTCTTTCAGGACATTACCCTGTTATGAATTCCGGAGAAAATAGGTATTCGTGTTGGAATTTTGGCCGGATCTAAACATGCTTTCACTGGACTATAAGAGAATAAGAGTACCACCAAATGCAGAATTAGATGGAAGATTTTATATATGAAAGAAAGAATGCCTGAACTACACAATCTGCAAATTCAACTCTCCAATTTTGTTGAAGTATTTACAATTATTCGGAAAAACTTCTTTATTGTTTTGTCATCGGCATCAAATTTTGTTTAGATTTTTATTTTAAGAACAGATCTAGTTTTTTTTTATAAATTAACTGTAATAAAAATGTCTAATTTTATAAACCATTTAATTGGAAAGATTCATAGTTTAGCTATTTTTGAACTAAAAATTGGAATAATTTTATGAAATAAATAAACTAACAAATATTAAAAATAATTCGACTCCGTGAATATTCCATTAAAACAATTAAGTCTATTTGTTAGAAAATTAGACCCTATTACATTTCTCTTACATTCTGATTAAAAATTTGTTTATATTCATCTCTTCAGAAATATAATATAATAATAATAATAATATTTGTGCAGCAAATTTATTTAATCAATTACAAATTACGACACGCGGGTATGGCTTTAAGGTTAAGAACCAGTGATAATTTCGGACCTCCGAGACCACCTATCACAAGGATAATTACTCGTACCGAATATTTTGGGTACAGTCGTTGCAGCTCTCTTTTAAGGTCTTGATACCTCTC
The DNA here is from genome assembly GCA_932178445.1 of Andricus quercusramuli. Lineage (NCBI taxonomy): Eukaryota > Metazoa > Arthropoda > Insecta > Hymenoptera > Cynipidae > Andricus > Andricus quercusramuli. The sequence continues at coordinate 769,578 of CAKNXH010000063.1, read as the reverse complement.
CTCTTTTTCTGTCTCCTTTGCAGTGATGTTGTATTCGGACGGAGCCGAGAATTCGATCACGAATATAGTTCGTTTCTCGAAGTCTTGGAGAACAATGTCAGGCCTCGAGTGCGCAACGGAGACTGTTGCCCGAAAATCGTAGTTCCAGAAAATTTGGCACTTCTTGTTTCGGACAATTGACTCTATATCCCTTATATATACATATATATACATATATATATACATATATACATATACATATATAGTTAAAAGTTTATCATAACGACAACCGCAGGATTTCGCCGGGAGCGGATGCTAATCTGAAAAATTGCATCCGCTCTCAGCGAAATCGAGGTCAAATTTCAGCCGTAACCGCGTTTCACGACCGTGAGATGGGTGGTTACAGTCTGCGCGAATTTGATACGATGATCCGGCGGAAGTCTCGTGCACCCTAAGGACACGGAGCGACCCAAGGACGACCGCCTTCTGTATTCTCCCTGCAAGTGTCTCAGCATTTTGTTGACACGCAGGGATGCTTTTTAGGCTATTAACAAGTGAAACCTTGGCGCCTCCAAGAGCGCCGATGATCAGAACGATTAGCTTAACAGAATATTCCGGGTATAACCGTCGCAACTCCGTTATAAGGTCTTTATACCTTTCTTTCCTTTCTTTCTCCTTCGCTGTGATGTTTTTGTCCGCTGGTGCCGAAAATTCGATAACTAACATGGTTCATTTCTCGATGTCAAGAAGAACCATGTCAGGCCTCGAGTGCGCAACAGAAACAATTGTCGGGGATGCCGTTAAGTTTTCCTTTCTTTAAATTAACCTTGGCGCACTTCTCTAAGCCGAACTCCATTCCAGTCTCTTGAGTGTACTCTTTGACAATTTTTAGAGCTAGGTGTAGTTTCCCTTTATTTCTAGCATAGATCTTAAGATCATCCATGTAAAATACATGAGTTACCTTATGCTTTCGGTTTCCAGCTTTGCCGCAGAGGTACCCTTCGAAATGGCGAAGTTCTAGAGATAGTGGCAATAATGTGAGGCAAATGAGGAGAGGGCTCATGGTGTCGCCCTGAAACACACCTCTCTGAAAGATGATACTGTTACTGATCACACGATGTTTTCCAGGTAAGATGGTAAATCTGGTTTTCCAAAGCGGCATTAATCTCTCTATGCATCTCACGATGTGTGGATGAACCTTTAAGCTTTCCAACAGACAGATGATAAGTCTATGGGAGGTTGAATCAAAAGCTTTTCGGTAATCTATCCAGGCCATCGATAGAGAACGTTGATAGGATGCTGCGTCTTTACAGACACCTCTATCGATGAGCAGGTTCTCCCGACATCCTGCTACGCCTTTCTTCGAGCCACGTTGTTCAAACATCTCTCGCCACACAGGTTCAATTGTCCGAAGAATCCTATCATTTAGGATGGCTGTGAAGAACTTATACAGTGTGCTCAGACACGTTATTGGCCTGTAATTCTTAGGGTCAGCTAAGTTGCCGGTCTTCGGCAGGAGCACTGTGCGCCCTTCCACCAACCACTCCGGAATAGGCTCTTCCGACTTTAGATATAAGGTGAAAATTCGGGCCAGATGCTGGTGGGTTGAAGGAAACTTCTTCCACCAAAAGGTCTTTATATCATCTGGACCCGGAGCGGGAAAGTTCTTCATGCCTCTTAATACGTTTTTCACCTCCTCGGTAGTGATAGGTGGGCATTCTTCCTCAGCATTTATGAGGGCATTGCACAGCTCCTTGAAGCTATTTATGTTCTTTGAGTCTTCTTGAAGTGGATATTGAACCTCGTAGACTTCTCTCCAAAATGCTTCGACCTTCTCTGGTTTCGGCGGATGGTCGAGATTCGGGAAGAGTCGAGATGGGTCAGACAAAAACTGCTGATTTTCTCTGACTCAACTCTCCCTCCGCTCTAGACTTCTCCTAGCGTTAGATAGTACTTGTATTCTGTCAACAATATGCTACCTGATGTTTAGTAGCTTTGACTTTTTGATTGTGTGCTGATGGATCCGCAGTTCGCGCGCGAACTTTCGAACCTTGGCAGAGAAAGTCCTGCCAGATGTTATGTAGTCAATCACACACTGAATGCGGGACGCGTACTGTCTTGCCCAGCCTATATTTGTGCTGATTTGATGTATTCGTCTTTTGGTCTTATGATCAACCGTTGGTTTTGTTTTACGGTTTGCATCTGCCAAAGTTCTCGCTGCATTGTACACACCACAACTGATAGTACAGAGGTCGGATTCTTCGGAAAAATCTCCACAAAGCTCATCATCCAGTTCAGTCAGATCTTTGGGCTTAGGAGAAACCTGAATGTTGATGTTTCTCCGAGTCCTGAAGCATCGTTCTTCGCCTATTGGATGCCTGTTCGCGGTTGGTCTCAGTGTCGCCACTCTTTCTCTTTTGCCGGCTTGTTCTGGCTGCGGTAGAGTAGGCGCTCCACTTACATAGCCCCTTTTTCGGAGCTGTTCGACATGGTTTCGCAGACGTTGACGCGAAAAGTGCGAGAGCTCTGGGTGTTTCTCGCACCACAGAACCTGCAGTCGTGCCATGTAACCTTCTAGCTCGGGGGCCATACTGCTATCGTAGCACTCTAGCAGGTCGTCATTAAGTCGATCCGTCCACCCAAAAGTATTGAGATTCCGCCGGTCCATCGTATTGACTCCGTCTTGATTGGCTCCCCCAACTCTAGGGTAGTCGGCATTGTTGTCCGACCCATCATCGGAAGCCCTGCGCGTTCGATTGTTTTGAACCGCACTTACTACAACTATGTTTGGTGTTGTCATTGTTGTCCCCACGAGCAGCTAGGAAAAGGGTTCGTCCATCCTTGTGTAGCCCCGCGTGCAAGGATAAGGCTGGTACTCTGAGAGGTCTCCCGGTATCTCAGGTCACCGTTTGAGACACCTCACCCAGCTGTCATTTACCTTTGGGCACGGTTGTAACGCCTTCGCTTAGGAGTTATTCGTTCGGGACCATTCCTGGACAATTGTCCGCGACTGCTTATTAATAATGGTAACCGTATTTAGCAGAAGCCCTTGGTACAGGGACCCTCTATCGACAACCCGAGGACGCGTTCAGTAGCTTTGTCATAGGCCCTTCGGTTCGATTCCCAAGGATATATATATATATATATTGTATATTATTATTAGTATTGCTATAACACAATTCTTATAGAGCAGCTGATGTATTGAAAAAATGCATCTTTGGTCCAAACGTTGTTTCTTGCAAAAGAAACAAAGCAATTATATCAGAAAAAAGTAGCAATTCTTCGAAACAAACACGATCGCTGAGATAAGAATGTGATAATGAATTGTGGTTCAATATCATACCTAGATAATCTTTAATGATAAACGATTAATTACATAATAGGTCAAATTTGTATTGATAACTTTAACTTTTGTGCAATATCATACTCTTCTTGATATTTCTTATCGAACATACTGGCATATAATATGAACCTGTGAATACTATTTCATGATATAATAAGTACAATTATGTAGTTCTATTCAGAAGAAAATTATGTATGTAAATTGATTAAAATTTAATAATATTATAAACTATAAAGGGACTTACTTTGAGGCAAACAAGGGCTAAGACACATGAAAGTCCTAACACAGAGTCCCATAATCGCACTTCCTTATAGTGATTTATTATTTTGACAACGGCGTCAAATGCCGTTTCGCTCCTTCCACTCACTCCAAAGAGTGTGCCTAGTTGAGAAATCCCTATTATTATCGCGGCCGCATTAGTGAAACCGCAAATTACCGGCATGCTGATGAAGTCGAGCAAAAAGCCCAAATGGAATATACCCATTGTAGTTATCACGCAGCCAGACAAAAAGCAGAGAAATACCTTAAAAGAGGAAAAATAGTACAATTATATTTGAGATAAAATATCAAAATAAGGGTGGTAAACCTATTTTTATGGCATCTGTACAAACTGATCTCGCTTGTGTTAAAATCACCCTAATTTCATTTAGAATTTTAAAGAAAATATTTAGGAAACCCGCAAGCCCTTTTTTAAAAATGCACTCAACTCCCGGAATAAACACCCTCAGTTTACGCTATTCCTAGATTTCAAGTCCTCAACATTTTTGTGATGCGGGGCCTGCGCGACCAAAAGATTGTCGGCGCTTAGTCAAAAATGACAAATAGCATGAGGACAGTACTCTGAGCGCGATTGTTACGTCAGCTTTTAGCATGCGTCCAAATCCAACAGAAATAGTGCATGCTGAAGGCCACTGCAAGTGATGCCCGAAACCGAGCTTATATCTGGATCTGAGTGTAAAATATTTAATTTCTTTATATAAAGGCTGCCATTCGATTCTTTTACTCTATTCTTTGCAGAGAAATATAAAACTCATATTTTTACTAGATTTGAAAAATAATATTTAGGGGCTGCAGAGAGCCTTTTTTCCTAATTTGATTTGGTTCTATTCTTATTTTATAAGAAAAAATTAGTAAAAAGTATTACAAAGTAGTAACAATATATTTCTTACTGCAATATCTTCTCCGATGCTTTTTACATATGGCTGTGCGAGCAATGCCATAATTGCTGTCGGTCCAACTGTGATATCTTTACTGCTTCCAAACACCAGGTAGATGAAGCAACCCATGAAACTACTGTATAGGCCATACTAAAGTTTTTGAAAGGTTTACAGATTCAATAAGGATAATATATTTCATAGTCTGAAGAATCATAAAAAAATAAGAAAAAAAATTAATACAGTCAAAACTCCAAGCAATGCCGCCCCGAGCATTGTCGCCCCGAGCATTGCCGCTTTCCCCGATTTCTCGCTTGAGCGCTACCCCACTTTAGCGTCGGTCGCGACCGTTGCATTTCATAGCGAATGCTCCGAGGATTGCCGGGAACGAAACGGCCGAATATGAAGGTTTTTTTCGGGCAAAATCTTGAAGTTTTTCAGTCAAACAAACTGTTCTTTTTATTATACATATCGGTAATGAAATATTAGGAGAACTGTTCGCTATTCAAAATTATTTTTAATCCACTTCAAAAAAATTTGCTATGATATAAAATCAAATTTTATTTATGTACTATAAGGTATCAACGTTTCTTGCACAGGAATTTTTGAATATATTACAATATCAAAGATAGCTAACTAATCAATTTTTATTTTACATTCCGTCAAATATTTAAAGGCTTTGCATAGAGATGTTCTGGATGAATGTTCAACATAAAATGTGAACGTTAAAACCTGAAGAAAACTATGAAAAATTATAAACTCACGTTCAAAAGATATTAGATGTCTGATTTAATATGGATTTCTATGAGAAAACAGCTCGTAGTATTATTGCGCAGTACAAAACGTGGAAAAGAGTGAAAGCATTTTTTCTTGAACATATTTTAGCTGTGTCGGTTTTTTAATTTCCATTTTTCGAATGAACTAATATCTATTCTCACTGCTGTAAAAAACGCTTTCCATTGTTTTCTTTGCTTACATTCTTCATGTATTGTTATAATTAATAAGAATACACGAGTGACGTCAAATTGAGGTTATAATTGACAATTCGATATTTGAGTTTCCCTTTGTTTGAAAAAAAACAAGCAATACGACACAGTAATTATTAATGTACTGCACGAGATTGCATAGGTTACGTTAAAAGTGAGGTGAAATATTTGTCACTTTGAGCTTTGTTTACATTTATTCTAATAATCGAACATACCATAGCTAATGTTCGATTTTTATGTTTTACATACCTTTAAACTCGGGTTTATAACGAAATAATACAATTTGAATCACTGTTGTACATATGTACGTGCGCTAGTTACATAAAACGATTTTCGAGATAGATTTTTAACCTAACCGATGTGCGGCAATGCTCGGAGTTTGAACTGTGTTGGTCAATAATAACTTAATGTATATGTAAATAATACACATAACATTCAGAAAGAGTTCAGTCAGACGATCATTTAAAAATATAAATGAACAATTGTTCTTATCAATCGTTTAGATCATAAACTTTAAAATTAAAAAAAAAACAATGCACGCAAATTCTCTATTAAAATTATGCATAATAGGAATTCGGAAAAATTTATATTATGTCAAATTGTAATTCGGAAAAAACAAAATTATGGGAAATAATAATTCGGAAGAATGAAAAATTATAACAAACTGTAATTCGGAAAAATATAAATTAGGGCAAATTGCTATTCTGATGACAAATGAATATTAGTAAAGTAATCATTATAGTAGAAGCAGGATTTAGGGAATATTGATGTGCCTCGTTATATTGATTACTCTTTATTGATTTTGTTCTTATTGAACCTTCTGGTATGGATGATGTTCAACATATACACAAAACAACAAATCGTACTTAAGGTGCTCATTGACCCTATTCAGTGAAACTAGGTTTACTTACCTGAGGTGGTAACCCAGCAACTACGGCATATGCAATTCCTTGTGGAATTGCTGTCAAGCCGACGGTTAATCCTGCTAGACAGTCCTGTAGGAATTTATTGATGGAATAATTGGGTAGCCATGCTATGATTGGAATCCTTCGACGAAGGACATCCTTTACATCACATCTCGAAGAGGTGTTCATTTCCCGTCCTAATTAACATAAAAATCACATTCTGCCTAAATTCCATAAATTTCTCATAACTGATTAATTTTCCGAACTCTAAAATAAAAATATTCTTTCAACACCTAGAGTCCTAGACTCTGCGTGTATTTGACTATCACACTCCGGTAACTGTGTGCTTCTCTAACTCTTCGTGAATTCTGCGGTTATGAGTCAAAATTGGTAATATAGATTAAAATATTGTTCATATAAATAGATTCTTTTTGATAAACAGTTTTCTGTGGAAATTTTAAGGGAGTTACGACATCATCCAGACATATAGTTTAATTTATTGTAGTGAATATAATATAACGTTACGGAACCCAGTTGATTTCTCTCATCTGATCTGTATAAAAATATAATGGAGTATGAAATCTAAAAAATTCATCGACGAATATTGCGTTTTATCCACTTGCAAATATACGCATTGCTACGAAATATTCTTGAAAATCATCTCACTATTTTTTTAAGGCATCATCTACTTATATTTTTTAGATTCTGATATTTCGTAATATTTTTTATATTTTACGCTCCACAAACTTGGTTCTGAGGAGGCGCGGTCGTTTTTCTAGACTATAGACTCTCTGAACTCTAAGGTTTCCGAGACGTAAAAAATAAATTTTGTATCATCCTGCTAAATTATATAATGATGAATATTTTAGAGGGAATTCTTCAAGATTTGACAGCGTTATGTATGATTTATAGAAAACTCCCAAAAGAAAACCTCTATAAGCTGTCACAATTATTTTAAATGAACTCACATTTCTGTAAAATCGAAAGTCTTTTTCTTCACGAAAAAAGTAAATAAAAATTGTTTATCGTGAACTTGAAATTACTTTGAAATTTAAAAAAAAATGGAAACCTTTGAAATTTTTATAAATGATCCTTTTGGATGTTAATTGAAATTTCGAAAATAAATTAATTCGAAAATGGGCTATATTTAGCCAAGAAATTCAAAACAATTTTAAAAGTTTCTACTCTGGGGAAATAAATTTTTAACAATTATTAAATTAATTGCTTGCGGCTTTTTGCAGCCTTCAGTGGACCCTAAATTAAATAAAAATATATTTATGGTCATATTATTTTCGTACTGATTATATCTGCATTTTTTTCACTTTTTGAACTCTTTTTCAAAATTTACATTTTTGCCAAATTTAGCTACATAAAGATAGTCTTATTCAGCCAAAGAACAACAATTATTAGGGGTTCACGCGTTAGAAATAATAATGATAAAAATATTGCAAAGTTTTCTTGCTTTTAAAATACTTTTTTTCAGAAATAACACAAAATGGCTTTTTAGTATTGCGCTTTTAAACGCAGAGTTTTGCCATATTTCAAGGAGTGAAGACAGATTTTATTTTTCGATAACAAAATTATCGTTTAAAACTTTAAACCCCAATTTTTACAACACTCAATTACCGAAGTGACGAAATTGTACTATATCTATGTATATGTGTGATCAGTAAATATGAGGAAAAATGTATTTTCCTCCCTTTGAATACCAATCAATTTATATATTGTGACGTGGCACAATATAATATATGAATTTCAACGTTCACTTGTAATTTATTACGTTTTCATTCAAAGTAAATATTACGTTTGAATAAACTCTTCAAAGAAAATTAATTATTATCACAAAAAACTTAATTTTATTTCAATTAACATTGTCTTATTATATATAATTTTCACCATATTTTCTCACTTGATAAATATACTTACCGGTTGATACCGGATCGTACATCTTTCCTTATATTACGGTGATCACTGTAAAATCACTACAAAGATTTAAGGTACGAAGAAATATTTCAACTTACAAATATTATAGCGCAATCTCAGCATTCATTGACAGAATATACAATTACACAGAATTTTAGGACACAGAAAAAAGCTAGACTTACATTGAGCGGAATATTCAGCATTATTCAAAACACAGCAAAATCTATTGGGAGTGGTTAAATTGTACGCCATCTGGTGCCAAAAGTCAGAACTAGAAATAGTGGATAAAATTTTAAAGATGCATTTCAAGTTATGCATAAAAGTGTTTTTATACGACTTTTTCGTGGAACCTAAAATATGTACTGCATAGTAAAAACAAGTCTTTGTCGAAAACGAAGTATTTCTAATGGAAGAGAAAAAAAAAATTAAAGTGAAAAAAAACGTTTTTTTCGAAAAAGTTTTTCTTCAAAAAACCATTATTGTACTATTTATTGTAAATTTTAACACATTTCAAGCTTAAATAAACTTATTTCGAAGCAAACATGAACTCAAAGTAAATTTTCAATTATTTATACATTGAATATTTACTATATCTGGAAAATCTTACCTGAAATTTAGATTAGAATTTGTATTTCAATTCCAATCGTTTATTATTCACATTGTTTGTACAATCTAGATCAAAATTTTCAGTATACACTTTAAATAAAGTTCAATTAAGCTTATAATGCATTGAAACTTAGGGGCCGTTCAAATATAACGTAAGCATAATTGACCCTATTCTTGACCCCCCCCCCCCCCCTTTGGGGGTGTAGATTTTGGCAGTACGGATATAGAACAGTAAGCACAGGTAAGCATCTATTTAGATCCCCCCTTTCCTTTCAAAATACTTAGGGGAAAGTTGCCTAAGACGAGCCCCCTCCTAAGACGGGACACCCTGAATATTTTTGTACAAAAGCAATATAGTCATCACTTACGCATGCGAATACGTGTTCAGCAAAATTCTGGTTATTTTGAAGGTGTTTTTTCCTGCACTGGAAGAAAATTAACAAAAAAAGAAAGGAAAAATTATGTTCGTACGTTAGAGAACGAACTTTCACCTGTTTTAGAAGTTGTGATTTAATAACTTCTAATGATTTGAAGGAGTAAGTTATGTTTTTGTTTGATAGATAATTTTGTAAACTTTACAACTGATACTTACGTTTTATTAATTCTTATGCTATTTGATTAAAAAATTTAAAAAATTGTGATCATGCGAAATTCCTAAAACGAGCCCCGGTTAGGCTAGAGAACTGTAGGTAAAAGCGAAACCTGCTTTCCTTGTGAGTTTCCGATGGTCTCAATGGTAATGACCTAACCTCTTCCTTGCTTTTACATCATGAATAAGAAATTTTTTAAACTATGTTGCTTTTTCGATTTATATCAGTAAATTCTGGATCTGAGATGAATAATATGCGAAATTTTATAACTTTTCATAAATATTAAGTCCTTGAACTTCTTTTACACTTATTTTCTGTTAGACCTTATTTGACGCTTATTTTACGCTTTATAATGTATTTTACGTAACTAATATGTCATAAACGAAAACATTATGTTTAAACAATACGCTGCGAATAAAATTCATCGATATCTAGTGTTTAATTACATAGATTTTTTTATTTTAAAAAGGGGCCCGTCTTAGGATACCAGGTTGCGTAAAACGAGACAAATACATATTTTTTTCAACATCGAAGTTCATTGCCTTTTAAACATTTTTTGAACTTTTAAGTGTGTGAACTTTGTAAATAAAACATCAAACTATGATGCCAATAATCGCTTTTGCTTCTAAAGTTCCTTAAAATCGAAAATTTTTGGTAAATATGGAAGGGGGCTCGTCTTAGGCAACTTTCCCCTACTTTGATAAAAATGTGTTTTTTCACTATGATAAATGGAAATTATATTTGAAACATAATTTATAGTTCTTATTTTCGGCATCAGATGGCGAAATGGTCGACCAATATTCTCAATAGCCAAAAAATGTTTTAAATTGAGACTTTGCCAAAAAAAGTCTAAAATTAACTTTGATTATTGCCTTAATTTAAAATCTGTCGATCAAGACAATAGACAATTGTAAAAGTGTCAATGATAGTTGTGAGCTAATATCATATATTATGAAATTTCGGAAATTATTTGTGTAGCAATATTTTAAGATAAAATGTGAAAAGTAAAATGATATACACCATATATCACCTACAAGGTAGAACGTTAAATTTATTTCTTCCAATTTTAAAGATCATCAAGTGATTAGCTGATAGCAAAAGCGGGTTAAAAAATCGTCAAAACAAAAATTAGTTGCGAACGTTGCATGTATATACGAATTAAAATAAGAAACATTAAAAACAAGGATTGTATCGTATATTACAGTATTACGATATATTCTACTATATTCTATTATTCTATATCTATTATATAATTATATTATAATATAAGAAATTTACGTTTTTCTTGCTTTTCATTTGAACTCGTTTTTGTCCAAATGTTCTCAACTCATTTTTGCCCTAACAATTTTTTTAGCCCCGCTTTTACTCTCAGCCTCACAGGTAAAGGTTACATATAATTATAATTATCGCATCGAAAACAATTGCGAATTTTATAGAAACGTAACATTGGACTAAAGAGGAAAAAAGAGTAAGTCCAGCTTTTTTCTGTCGTGGAAACAGGATGCCCGCCTACTTTTATTTCAAGTTATAGACGACAACAAATTCGATACCAGCTCTCATCAGTTTATATTTACAAAACACAGGTGGATCTAATGCATAGAAATTAATTTATTTTTTGAATTAATCGAGAGGCTAATGAACTTGTACACCTACAGTGCAACGACATATATACCTACTTTTTTATGAATCTCTTTACAACAGTCCTTAGATATCGTATTGACAAAGCTACTTATCACATTTTTTCGTTTACATGCATAAGCATATTCGTAAGACGATTGATGATTTCTGTTTGCACAGACATCACTCAATAGAAATGATGTGTGGAATTCTATTTTTAAAATTTGAGTATTTTCTTGTGGGCTTGAACTAATAAAATACGTATAAAAAAGTTTATTCAAATCAACAATTTTCAACTTTTTAAAATAATTGTTTACATTCTTATCATTTATGATAAAAGGTATTAGATTCATGTGAATTTTGACCTATGTCAATATCTGTAAACTGACGAAGCAATAGCCTTCGGACGAATTTTTTAATTAGAATTTCCTTCGGTATACTTTTTTGGGTCCAAAAATACTTAAAATTTTTTTTTAAACATCTATTTAGACATACATTATTTGTTTTCAAGGTTTAGATTTTAAACGTAAAAAACCGAATTTAATTTAAAATGTATGAAATTTTGATATTAACTACTCGTATTTATTAAAGTCAATGGCCCTACATCAGAATGATTAATCTGTCTTTAATTCGATTAAATGGTTGTTATGTGATTAAATCACAATGTAAATGATTCGAGCTCAACAACATTGATATTGTCATTGCATAATGTGTATATGTCGCAGAAATGCGTGCACATAAGTATTTATAAATGCGGTACTAAAAAACAAAGCAGTCTAGGCAAAAGCATTCTTTTTCCTTGTGCTTTTCCCGTTACAACTTCAAAATCCTACCAATTTTTCTACACTTTTTAACAATTATGTTTGTTTTATTCGTCAAGTCATTAGAAATATTCATCTTTATTTTATGTTTTTTAAAGTTCAAAAGTAAAAATCATAAGTATGGGAGTGATCAATCATTGACTTAACAAAGTATAACAGATGTATGGTAAATGAGATAATCCCACACTTCAAGTCTATCAAAATAGTATGTATAAAGTCAGGGCCGCTTTTACATAAGGGCTGTCGGGGCCGCGGCCCGAGGCCCCAACAAAAACACTACAAAATGCACACTTTTCTGCATCGGATCCTACTTCGATGCCCTTTTTTTTAGAAGCCATCGAGGAATAACATTTCTTGAGTCCGCTAGAAGAGGGCCTCCACATTTTAACCGGCCCGGGGCCCCCTCAACCCTAAAGGCGGCCCTGTATATCCCTGGCGGACCGGCCGAACGCAAACATTACGCTACAGCGTAACGGTAAAGTAATGCTAAAGTAATGGTAAAGTAATATGGCATTATAATTAATAAAGGAAACAAAATTAATATATAAACTGTTGCAATTATAATAAAACGTTGAAAGTTACGTTCAACGATCATGCCGCAATTGCAACAAGTTGCTTTTGCAGCATTAAAAAATAAAAAAACATAGTGACCGTCATTGCAGTCGGGCCCCTGCATATTGGCAACCCGCCAACGTGGCAATTACGGCATGACCATTTAATGTAAATTTTAACGTTTTATTATAATTGCAACAATTTACATATTAATTTTGTTTCCTTTATTAATTATAATGCCATATTACTTTAGCATTACTTTACCATTACTTTACCGTTACGCTGTAGCGTAATGTTTGCGTTCGGCCGGTCCGCCAGGGTAAAGTATTGGGATACGAAATCGTGACGTCACATGACTAAGATGGCCGCCGTAAGTGGGTCGCTTTAGGACGCCTGACAGGTGGAAGACCGGTTTTTTGTGTATGGATGCAATTTATCGTTATATATAAGCATGAAAGTGTGAAATAAAAAATATATATAAATTGTGAGACTAGCCGTATGGAATCATCACTTTATCTTCTTGTGAAAAATAGTTTTTTTTTAACAAAAAAAAAATTAGTTCCAGGTTAGGTTGCACGTTCATAGCAAACTGAATACTAGAAACACGATTATGGGCAGTTAATTTGTGCAACGGCCATACCACGCTGGAAACACCAGTTCCCGTTAGATCACTGAAGTTAAGCAGTGTTGGGCGCGGTTAGTACTTGGATGGGTGACCGTTCGAGAATAATACTACTGCGTTGCTGTTGGCGGTCGTGGGTGTGGTGAGCCCACACTTGCAGTTATTTACTACAAGAAACTATCCACCTACAAACACTACCCGAATCGGGTAGTGTCACGCCTACCCCTAGAGGCTCGCCAAAAGGGAAATGGCTTAATGGTATAATGATAATTTTGCCGAAATAGTTAATTGACCTTTTCATAGCTTCTGATTCTTTGCAACCGACTTTTTTAAATATCAATTTCAATAATACATCACTTTTTTTAGATTCAGGAATTTTATTTCTAAACTAAAACGCATTTTCTTTTATGACACTTTCTTAATCACAGCTATTTTGATTATTTCGTTTCACTATTTTCAATACAATTAGCATGTGCTATCTGAAACCGACCCACTTTGACTAGTAATATTTTTCGCCGCCAGATGGCATATTACAGTTCTACAGTTTCCAATAGTCCGCCATGAGAAGTTGGAGGGGGGGGCATTACATAATTTCTATGACCAATCACAGGTTTGCCCCCCCCCCC
>CAKNXH010000063.1:730177-741442 GCA_932178445.1 Andricus quercusramuli | reverse complement strand
GTTCAATTTCCATAGTGAACTTGATATTAGGGTGTATTTGATTGATGCACTAAGAAACAAAAAATAAAATTTGACAAATTACTTCCAGTAAAGCACGCACCAGTAACTAATACAGTAAAAAACATCTCTAACCATCATCTCAGCAACGAAATGATTTCAGCCTTATCTAAAGGACATAATTTTGCAGTCGCCCCCTCCAAAATCCCAAAAGAAGAAATCATCAGTAATTTGGAATCCACAATATACACCCTTCCACCCGAAAAAGCAAATGACATACGACGTAGGACAGCCAACATTTTACGCGAAGCCCAACTTCCTTATTATTATTATTATTATACCATTAAGCCATTTCCCTTTCGGGGTAGGCGTGACTTGCTCGGTTGGAAAGTAGTGGGATAGGTATATAGGTGTAAAGTAGGTCGTTATATGGTATAAGGTAGATAGGTATGTAGGTATATGTGTTATGGTATAGATATTTTAGATTGATCTGGAGTTTTCGTGTTATTTATTCAAATAACACGTTCACTCCGCAACACTGCTCCGACCCAGGTTGCTGATCAATCTCTCTAGCGATCATCCCAAGTGAGGAGCCTCACAAAATTGTTATGTATGGTTCCCCACTTGGGCCCATTAGTATCCAAGGTCTTTGTTTCAGGCATCATTCACTCTATTGCCACTCTGCTTATAAACTATTTGTCGCCACACATTTCTGTCCTGGCATACTACTCTAGCTTCCTTTACGTCCATGCATTTCTTCATGCAAGCTCTTCTGTTCCTATGACTTCTTATGTCTCTTCGGATCAATGTCTCATTTACAGATTCTAACCAATCTTTCGGCGGTCTACCTCTGGGCATTCTGCCATTTACTTTACCTTTATATACTTGCTTCGTCAGTCGTTCATTTTTCATTCTTTCAAGATGTCCGAACCATCTTAACTGATTTCTTTCCCATATGTCAACTAGCGTGTCTCCTGTACCACATTCTTTGAGGATTATCTCGTTTCGGACTTTGTCCATCAGTGTTTTTCCGCATATTATGCGCAGAGGTTTCATGCCGATCGCGTTGATTTTTCTCCTGTGCTTTTCTTGACAGGTCCATGCCTCGCTACCGTATAGTACAGTTGGTACGAATATGGAATTATGTATGGCCATTTTAGCTTTTTTTGATATGTTTTTATTCGTGAGGATGGACCCTGCTCTACCGATAACCTGCTTACCCTTATTTATGCGCCTATCTAATTCCCCATCTATTTTTCCGTCGCTAGTGAATAGAGTACCTAGATATACGTACTTGTCAACTTGTTCTAATTTCTCATCATTTAGAACTATGTTGCATATTGTTTTCTCACTTTTTCCCTCAAACACCATGACTTTCGTTTTATTCACGCTAATTTTGAGGTCCATGTTCTTCATGCTTGTGTTAAGTTTATTCAACATTCTTTGCAAGTCTTCGACTGATTCTGCCATAACAATCTTGTCATCTGCGAAAGCCAACCCACGTACTTTGACGGTTTCGAGATCTATACCTTTTTTGTTGAAGAGGGCCGTTCTTAGACACTTATCCATGAATATGATAAATAGCCACGAGGACATAACGCATCCTTGTTTCACGCCTTGCATAATATCGAACCAGTCACTCAGTTTCCCATTTACCCTTACACTTGCTTTACTACCTGTATATATTGTTTTTATTGCTTGTAGGAGCCCTCCATTCACTCCATACTCTTTAAGGACTTCCCAAAGTTTACTTCTATTTACCGTGTGGAATGCTTTTTCTAGGTCAATAAGTGGACAGAAAACTTTCTTTCCTACTCTCAAGCTTTTTTCTGTGATCTGTCTTAGGCTAAATATCTGATCTGTACATGATCTTCCTGGCATAAATCCACTTTGGACTTCCCATATCTTCTCTTCTGTAATTTCCATTACCCTACGAAGCTGTACTTAAAACAATTCGGTTATGAAGACATTGGAGATTCAGAAGTCCGGGTCCGCCTTGACGGCGTGAAATGTATAATCGTGGAACTGACGAATTGATATGCAAGCTTTTATGCATATGTATGATCTTACGCGTGGTGACATCAAGGGCCTTAAGCTCGTTCTTCGTCCATTGAACCACCCCAAACGAGTAAAGTAGAACTGGGACGGCAAGCATGTTAGTTGCAGATACCTTGTTCAACGCCGACAGATTGGAAGACCAAATCTGTCTAAGAAGATGCTTGTATCTGCTTCGGAGAGACTCCTTCACTGATGTTACGTCCTGAATGCGGCTTTGAGGCACGCCCAGGTATGTATAGGTCTCTCCAGTGTTAAGATGTCTAATAACACTTATATCTACAAGCTCAGGGTCCTTGGGAACGCCAGTAATCTTTCCTTTCTTCAAATGAATTTTGGCACACTTGTCCAAACCAAAGTCCATCCCAATCTCTCCTGTGTAGTTCTTGACGATATTTATAGCAGTTTGAAGTTTGCTTTTACCAGCGGCATAGATCTTCAGGTCATCCATATAAAATACATGAGTTACCTTATGCTCACGCTGATTAGTGTCGCCACAGAGGTATCCAGGAGAATTTCGTAGTGCGAGAGATAGAGGCAGAAGTGTGATGCAAGAAAGCAAAGGGCTCATACTATCCCCTTGAAAGACGCCCCTCTGGAAGGTGACCTTGTTCGTCGTCAGACGATGATTCCTAGATGAGATGGTAAATCTAGTTTTCCAAAGAGGCATCAGTCTCTCTATGCATCTCACTATGTGTGGATGTACCTTCAAGCTTTCCAACAGACAGATGATAAGTCTATGAGAGGTTGAATCGAAAGCTTTCCGGTAGTCAATCCAGGCCATTGACAGGACGCGCTGATGGGCGGCAGCGTCTTTACAGACACACCTGTCAATTAGCAGGTTCTCTCGACAGCCTGCTACACCTTTTTTCGAGCCTCGTTGTTCGTACATCTCTCGCCATACAGGCTCAATTCGTCGAACGATCCTGTTGTTTAGGACAGCTGTAAAGATCTTATACAGTGTGTTTAAACAAGTTATTGGCCTATAATTCTCTGGTCTGGATAAGTTGCCTTTTTTCGGTAGGAGTATAGTGCGTCCTAACACCAGCCATTGCGGAATGGGCGTCTCCGACTTTAAATATGAGGTGAATATGCGGGCCAAATGTTGGTGTATAAAAGTAAACTTCTTCCACCAAAAGTTCTTAATACAATCTGGTCCAGCACCGGAAAAGTTCTTCGTGCCTCTAAGTGCTTTTTTCACCTCTTCGGCAGTGACTGATGGGCACTCCTCCTCAGATTTTATGAGGCTGTCGCAAAACTCCTTGAAGCGGATGATATTGTCAGTATCTTCTTTCAACTCTAGTGTTTTCGGGATCTTGTACACCTCTCTCCAAAAAGTCTCTACCTCCTTGGGCTTGGGTGGATTTTTTAGAAAAACAGAGGGATCACTGAAGAGGCGCGATGGGTCAGCAAGAAACTGTTGATTCTCCCTGTTCCATCTCTCCCTCTTCTGTATCCTCCTCCTTGCGTCAGATAACAGCCTTATTTTGTCAACAATATGCTGCTTGATTGTCAGCAGCTTTGACTTGTTCAGTGTGTGATTCAAGGTCCTTAGTTCTTGGGCGAACTTTCGAACCCTTTCCGTGAACGGTCTACCAGATTTTATGTAGTCAATCACACATTGAACACGGGACGCATTCTGTCTTGCCCATCCAATTTTCTTGTTCAGTTGATGCAAGCATCTTCTGGTCTTCTGATCCATGGTCGGTTTCAGCCTTCGATTTGAATCAGCCAAAGCTCTCGCAGCACCATAAACTGAGCAATTGATGGTCCAGAGGTCGGACTCTTGCGAGATATCTCCACGAAGGGAGGCATCCATTTCAGCCAGATCTTGGGGCTTAAGAGGAACTTGCATGTTGATGTTCCACCTTGTACTGAAATTGTGATCATCTTCCAGCAGGTGCCTGCTTTCTGCGGTTGGTCTTAATGTCGTTTCATCTTCGTCTGCAGCTTGTTCAAGCAGCGGTTGAGGAAGCGTTCCGCGTACATATCCATTTTTCCGGAGGTAGTCGGCTTGATTTCGCAGAGACTGATGCGAAACGTATTGAAGCTCTGGGTGTTTCTGGCACCACAGAGTATGCATACGCGCCATAAAGCCTCCGCGAACAGGGATAATACTGGCATCGTAGCAGTCTAGCACGTCATTCTTAAGTTGATCCGTCCACTGAATGTGGGCGTTTCGCCGGTTCGTCGTCGTGTTTCCATCTCAATTATTTTCAGCACCCCGAACTCTAGGATGATCGGCATTGTTTGCCGATCCATTGTCGGGTGCTCTGCGCGTTCGATCGTGTTGAACCGCATCTACAACATTTTGGTGGTTAGTTGGTTTCCTTTTTGTTCCCACGAGCAGCTAGGGAAAGGGTTTGTCAATCCTTGTAGAGCCCCGCGTGCAAGGATAAGGCTGATACTCTGAGACGTCGCCCGGTATCCCAGAGTCACCGTTAAAGACACCTCACCCAGGTGCCATGCAGCTTTCGGCACGGTTCTCACACTTTCGCTTAGTGGTTATTCCTTCGGGACCATCCCTGGACAATTGTCCGCGACTGCTTATTAATTATTGTAACCATATTCTGCAGAAACCCTTGGTACGGGGACCCTCTATCCGCAACCCGAGAACGCGTTCGGTGGTTTTGTCATAAGCCCTTCGGTTCTATTCCAAGGGAATCGAAATCGAAACCGAAAATATATATATATATATATATATATATATATATATATATATGCATTGAAAAGTAACATTTAATGAAGATGGTTATAATATACTGATTACTTATTAACGTGATATACCGAATCATGACATTTTGAATTACAATGTATTTTCGTTTTCTTGTACTTGCTCAACCTTGACGCACACTTTTTCACACAATTACATCTTAAAAAACCGTGTCACTAAACACAGAATTTTGACCACTAATTTTTTGCAGTTATTATATATGCCATGGCTTACCAAAAAGTATGCAACCCGCTGTACACGGCCATAAGAATAGCATCGGCGTGTAAGACGGGTTGCATAATTTTCGGTAAGCCCTGGCGTGGACACCCTGTATATGTATATGTATGTATATATATATATATATATATATATATATATATATATATATAATAAAATATGAGCCTCATATTTAACGTAAATAAAACAAAAATCATAGTGTTTGAGGGAAAAGGTGAGAAACAATGTCCAACATTGTCCTTAATGATGAGAGATTAGAACAAGTTGATAAGTACATTCATCTAGGTAGCCTGTTCACTAATGACGGGAAGATAGATGGGGAGTTAGACAGACGAGGGTTTTGTACAGAAACATACGCGAGGGTCAGAAGGTTATCGGTAGAGGAAGGTCCATTCTCAGAAGTAAAAATATATAGAACAAAGCTAAAATGGCAATACCTAATTCTATATTTGTACCGACTGTGCTATGCGGTAGCGAGAGATGGACGCACTGAAAAAAAATGGTTTAGCTGTCCCAGCTAGAAGTTTTGCTGGATTTCGTCTTCTAAGAAAATTTAGCTGTATTACCTAAATTTCTAGCTGTCTTACCTAAATATCTAGCTGTTTTAGCTAATTTAGCTGTTTTAGCTAAACACAGCTAGAAATTTATGTAATACAGCTAAATTTTCTTAGAAGACGAAATCCAGCTAAACTTCTAGCTGGGACAGCTGAACCATTTTTTCAGTTACCTGTCAAGAAAAGAATACGAGTAAGATTAACGCGATTGGCATGAAAAACGTGTATAAGGGTAAGGTATAAGGTATAAATCTGCCGTCCTGATGAAGAAACTGTACAACTGCATTTTTATCAAAAATGAGTGTTTTATATGGTTGGAATCGTTATGAAAAGACTAATTTAACTATGATAATCATCATTAAGAATTGTAATTAAATCTCGAGATAATTAATTCTTAATTGGCATATCTACAACGATTTTCAAGAATTCCTGATGAGAAAACAATACATCTGCAGAAATTCTAGCATATCTACACGAATTCCAGGATTTGGGATAGTGCTGAGTGGTGTTGACCCCTCAGATCCTGATAAAAGAAATACATCTGCGCAGATGTGTTTTTACTCATAAGGATCCTCGGTCTTTCTTCAGTTCGATTTTCTGAAATCGAATAGCACAAGTGCATGTATTCGGCAACACAACTGCGCATAGCAAGGATTCTCGCAGACTTTGTGCATTAATATCTAGCATATCTACATTTTTGCATAAAAATAATTGGAATTCGCCATTTTTTTTGTTTTAATAAATAGAGCATGCCCGATTTACCCAAGAACAGTCATTTTTTTTTTAAGTCTCATACGTTAAAAGGTACAGATGCAAACGCGTTTTATTGAATATCTCGGTTCTTCTCAAATGTAGTTGTATAGTTTCTTCATCAGGACGGCAGAGCACCACTCAGCACTATCCCAAATCCTGGAATTCGTGTAGATATGCTAGAATTTCTGCAGATGTATTGCTTCTTCATCAGGAATTCTCGAAAATCGCTGTAGATATGCTAATTGAGACCTAATTATCGCGAAATTTAATTACAATTTTCAATAATGATTAGCATAGTTAAATTCGTCTTTTCATTACGATTCCAACCATATAAAAAACTCATTTTTGATAAAAATGCAGTTCAAGAAAATGACAAGAGTAAAATCAACGCGATCGGCATGAAACCTCTGCGCATAATATGCGGAAAACACTGATGGACAAAGTACGAAACGAGACAATCCTCAAAGAATGTGGTACAGGGGAGACACTAGTTGACATGGGAAAGAAATCAGCTAAGGTGGTTCGGACATCTTGAAAGAATGAAAGATGAACGACTGACCAAGCAAGTGTATAAAGGTAAAGTAAATCGCACAATGCCCAGAGGTAGACCGCCGAAAGAATGGTTAGAATCTGTGAATGAGACACTGATACGAAGAGACCTAAGAAGCCATAGAAATACAAGAGCCTGCATGAAAAAATGCATGGACGTGAATGAAGCTAGAGTAGTATGCCAGGACAGAAATGTGTGGCGACAAATAGTTTTTAAACAGAGTGACAATAGAGTGAATGATGCCTGAAACAAAGACCTTGGATACTAATGGGCCCAAGTGGGGAACCATACATAACAATTTTGTGAGGCTTCTCACTTGGGGTGAACGCTAGAGAAATTGATCAGCAACCTGGGTCGGAGCAGTGTTGCGGAGTGAACGTGTCATTTATATAAATAACACGAGAACTCCAGATCAATCTAAAACATCTATACCTAACACCTATATACCCATCTACCCTATACCCATATACCGATCTACCTCATACCTATATACCTATTTCACTACTTTCCAACCGAGCAAGTCACGCCTACCCCGAAAGGGAAATGGCTTAATGGTACAGTTTCTTCATCGGGACGGCAGAACTGCGGTCCAGATATCTATCGTTGGAAATTTTTTATTTGAAAGAAGCTTAATTTTTTCTAGCTGCGAGTCCAATCCGTTATAGGCTTTTTCTTTATTCGTAGAAATTGAATTTTTGGTTGAACACCGATTGGTAAATATGAATGTTTTGTTTTCTAACTTTGCCTAAGGCACACCTAACTTTGCCTGAATTCACGTCAGGCAAAGCCCGAAAAAGGAACCAACTTCCATCTTTGCCTAAAGCCTACAGCACATTTACACCTATTTTTGCCTGCATTCATTCCAGGCGAAGCCCGAAATCACAGAATATTTCGTTTTTTATTTATTTATTTATTTTTCAACTTTGACGAACCTAATTTGAAAATGATTAAACTTTCGACGCCTTAGGGCAAGTACATTTTAAGTTCAAAGGATTTTCAAAATTTTTCAAAATTACGGGAGCTACATTTTATTGAATTTTCGGGTTGTTTTTTTGTTTTGTTTTTGAATTAACGACATTTCTATACACAATAATTGGATTTTGATAAAACTTGGCGATATTTGAAATGAAATTATACATTCTTTTAATCAAACTTTTTGAAACAATGTCAAATTTTTGCCTGAAATAAAGTTTGAAAATGTTGATTCAATTTTTCATGAAGTACCCACCTTTCATTCATTTTTTTAATACGGGTAAAAATATTCCTTATGAAAACACCTTTCATTTAAAAAAAAGTAATTCATGCAAACTCTGCTGGTTCCCGCCATATCGTCATTTTTGTGAGATCGTGCACTGCGCTCTCACTCCTAAACAATGGATGGAACCTGCCACTTTTTATTTGTAATTGTTATAAGTCAATTCTATAACCAACACTCAACATTATGGATTATTCTTTTGTAAATTATATTTTGGCATTGAAATTAATTAATACTTTCATCGACAAAGTGATACTTGATCATAAACATATGTGACCGTCCGAATTTTTCAGATATAGAAATAATATTTTTAATTGTGAAAGAGCTAATAAGAAACTATAGATGGGTGTGAAAAGCTAAAAATCGATCTTCTCCGAATTAGATCCCTTTCTTCGCGGACGGTCACCATATATCTCCCGATATTATTTGCTAATTTTAGAAGTAAATTATTACTGTACACAATTAAAAGCATAAAATATGCATGAAAATAGCATGAAAATATAGATATTATTGGCCCCTCTCTCGGCCCCTTAGACCCCGTTATTAACTAATTGAGCCAAGCGAAATCCTATAGGAACGGCTTTCCCGGGGCTCCTTTTATTCTTCTTTAATTGTTCAATTTATTATATTTTTACATTTTATCAATTTATATATCATTCATATAACTATTCAACTATTTAATTATTCCTATTATTATTCCTATTTAATTCGCCCCTGTTAACGGAAAAAAAATTTAACGCTTATGTAAATAGGACCAGAGTTTTTTCGAGTACTTGAAAACCTTCCAGTGACCAAAATACACTAGGAAAAAAATCGTCATGACCAGGATTGAAAATTGTAAATACAACGAATTGTTGGAATTTTTATAATTGATGTTTAATAAAATTATCTTTATAATTTGTGGGTTACAATTTTTTATGCGCATGTGTGAGATTTTTCAGCAGAAAAATACACTTTAAAAAATCGGCAAGACTGAGGTATCGAAATTGAAATTACAGTTTTTCAGCATTTGGAATGTGGTATTCCTGAAAAATTTTTCTTCTGTATTTCTATGCTAAAAAATCCCACACATGCGCAGAACAAAATTTTAAACCACAATTTATAAAGATATTTTCAATTAATACCAAAATCAGAATTTCAAAAATTCGCTTTATTTTTACTTTCGATTTCTGGATCTTGTCCATTTTTTTATAATTTTTATTTTATATGCGGAAAAACCTCCATACGTTCAGAAGTATTTTAAACCGCAAGTTACAAAGATATTTTCATTAAATACCATAATAAAAATTAAAAAAAATTATTCACGAATTTACAAAGGTGTTAAGAATTTCTTCGGAAAAAAGGGGTAAATTAAATAGGAATTATCTCTTAGAAAATAATTAATTAAAATCCGCAAAAAATTGGAAAGACTTTTTTGACCCTCGTATATGTAAAAAAATCAAAACTTAAGAAAATTTCAAAATTCAGCAAAACATAAATTTTTAAATATTTTTTCAGTGCGGGTAACCAATCTGTGTGACTATCGATTCCAAATTAATTATTTACTTTTTTAGGATCCCAATATGCACATTTTTGGCGTTGTAGAAATATCGAATCCCAAAATTGGTTTTTTTCGACCCACCACATTAAGCATTCCTTATCGGAAAACCTTTTCAGAGATCCATTGATACCTGTCACACTTTTTAGGGATTTTTTAATAAAATTTAATTAAACACTATTTTCGTGCCATTTTCACACAGAATAAGACACACAAAAATTAAGAAAATGTATCTCTGACAAACGTCCGAAAGGAATTTGGTCCTCAAAGGTCATGTTGAAAAATGTTACTACCAGAACGAAAGAGTTCATGATTTAAAGGAATTTGCTTAGTAAAGTAACTTAGAAGGTCTGTTTTCTTGTAGGTAGCTTTGTTCTTAAAAATTTTAATTTGTATTTCCCCCACATTTGTGCGCAGGCTTTTTAAAATTAATGGTAAAATCATCGACGACTCTAATATAATACCGGCTCACGCGCTTGTGAGGGAAAAAGGCAGGGACGTCTGTACCCTTCCTTCTAAGGTCCCTATTGTTGCGAAATGGATACTTATTTTTTTAACACTTTTTATGCGATGGCTACTCGCATTAAATCCCAAAATATGCGTGAAAGGTTTATGTCGCGAAATATTGATCTTATCTCATTTTTTCAAATTGTACTTCAATCGTGTTACAAAACTGCACATTTTAAGCCATAAAACAACTTCCTATCAGTATTTCTTTCCAAGATGATATTTTTGTGGAAAACGGTCTGTGATTAGTAAACAATTTCATATTTCGAAATTTCGAAAACTGCGCTGCATTCTGGACACCTTAAGGAGCGTCTGTGAATTTTTTCAGATTTTTCAAGATATACAACGACAACAACAACGACAGTCAAACAGACCAGGGGACCTCAAGACGTCAACATTTAATGAAATCCGTGAAAGAAATTTCTCACATAAAACCAATACCTTCTCATTGAGATGAGAATGTAAAAATTAGAGTGTACCTCCAGTATACCTTGTCTCATTTCAGTATATTTTTCGAAGATTTAAGATTTGAAGGGAACGTGTGTCCACGACGTCCACGTGGTATATGGATGGCCCCTAATATCATGTCACTATTGACTATGCTATCACTAACAACATCATTTAAGGAAAATTAAGAGAAAAAATCATTTTTTGTTGACTTTGAATGTCAACACTTGGCAATTTTTTATACAATTTGTTTATAAAATTAACGAATTTTATCGGAAAACATATTTTTATGATCAAGTATCACTATGTCGGTAAAAGTAAGATTAATTTTAATGCCGAAATATCCTTCACAAATGAACAATCCATAATGTTGAGTGTATGTTAATAGAATATGTTTAAAATAATTATATTTACAAGTCACATAGGAGCTTCACTGTGAACAAAGTGAATGAATGAATTTGAAGATTATTATTATTAATAAATCAACACTGACTATTATTACGGAATTTTCCGTAATGTTAGCCCTGTACGAGCTGGAAAGGGTGGTCCTCCGGAAATTTCCGCAACGCTAGACATTTCGTAAAAAATCCAAGCCACACGAGTAAATGAACAAATTTTTCAAAAAGATAAAACAACAAATAAATTTAAATTTAAAATTTA
>CAKNXH010000063.1:712313-725177 GCA_932178445.1 Andricus quercusramuli | reverse complement strand
TTTAAATTTATTATAATGAATCATCGTGAAAGTATCAAATCTATTATTTAAGATAAAACAACAATTTCAGGTTTTTTCGTATGTGAGTGGCGACATTAACAGCGCTAAAATAGTAAAATGACGATATCATCTGTATTAAAAATATAATCAAAAGGTGGAAATTTCACGTAAAATTGTATCCACATTTTTTAAAACTTTTTTTTAGGCAAAGTTTGAAATTTGTTTAAAAAGTTCCATATTTTAAAACATGTATAATTTCATCTCTAATACCTCTATGTTTCGTCAAAATCCAGTTATCGGTTCCAGATATGCCTATCCTTTAAAAAAAAATCCATCCCAATAATTCAATATGATGTATCCCATAATTTTGAAAATTTTCTAAAATCCTTTGGGCCGAAAATGTATCTTATAAAACACTATAATTTTACCAAGTTTCATTAAAATCGAAGAACCATATACTAAAAGTTAAAATTATTAAATTTTCGATGCTTTCATTTGAAATTATTGTCTTAATGTTTGCATATTAAACACATAATTGAAAATGAAATTATCAATTTTGTTTACTGTTCAATTTAAAATCATTCAATTTCGAACACTTTCAAACTGGATTGCCGAATATTGAACATTAATAAATAATAATTGTTTAGTTTTATATGCCCATTAAAAAATGTCTTATTCCTAAATATGCTTCATTTTTAAATTGTGAAATTATTAAAAATTGAAATGGTTTGGTCTTTTCAATTCTAATACTTTTCAGTCAGATAAAATATTTTAAAATGTATTTATTGGTATACGTATATGGATATATTATTAATTCATTCTATATTCTATAATTTTTATCTACGATTTTATTATTTTTGAGCAAAATTGTTCAGACTATTTAAAAAGTAATTTTGTTTCGAATTTGCTTTCGGTTTAACGACAGCCAATTGACGCCTATTTAATTCTTCGCATACTAGACCTGCGCCAGGCACGAGATGACTACTTTTCTACGAAGGCAAATTGCCAAAAAAAGGCAATAAAGAAGGTTTCCGGGTTCCTTTTTTCATATCCTTTTCTTACGAGAGAGTACAGCTGAGCTACATGTGTACCTGCTCGTTCTCAAGGTTCCAGCACAATACTATGGAATATATAATATAATAAAAAAAGTAAAGGCATAAAGCTGTAAAACCATACAGCATAAATTACGAGTTCGATGTAAAAAATATTGAACCAAATTTTGTACATATGTACTTCAGGTTACAAATTTCATTTGACCATAACTTAATATTAATGCCAACAAAAATTTTTAAAACACTGCTTTCTGAGAGTTCTTTTACAAAAAAAAAAAAAAAATAAATAAATAAAACATCGAAATTAAAGCACGAAGCAGAAGAGATGGATCTAATAAAGAATCTACTGTACGTTAAAGATGTTCAATTGAAAAAATTAAATCTTTTAATAGTTAAATGCTCTGTAACATATTCTACAAATAATTATAGAGTATAAAAGTATTGAAGAATAATAAATCACCTCGGACTACAACTTTTGAACTACATAGATTCATAGAATGTTGCTCAAAAGTTAATAATTCGAAAATAATTGATTTAAATCAAGTATCCAAAACAATGTATGAATGTAAATGAGCCTACAGATCACTTTTCTGAAAAATTATTTCATTTTCAATAGTTTAATTATAAACATTGTATAACATATGGTGGTGTATAATTCAGAGAAAAAAAGAATGTTTTGAACGGGGTTTTGAATCTCATATTACACCAATTTTTGAGATCTGCTAAAATACATTCAGAAGAATATTAAAATTTGTGCTAATCTCTTCTAGATCAAGCATTGTCTTTGACTGAAACTTGTTGTGACATTTAAATTCGAGTTTAAATCTCATTTGAACCTCTTTTTCCCAGTTTGGAAGTTGAAAGAAGTATAAAAAATAATAAATAATTTGAGGTATTTTGAACACGGAAATGACAAAGGTATGCCTTTCGTCACTTTATATCCTTATTTCAAAATAACCATAAATTCCTGATAACATCTGCACTCTGCAGTTTCACATTTTGTCAACTGTTGACCCTGAAAGGATGGAAGCTGAACCCATTGCGACAATTGGACTTAAGAGAGTACAGAACTGCAGGCGTGTTTTTCTAATAATTGTGGTATATATAACTTTTACGGTTACCAAATGCTGCCAGAAGTGCAAGGACCTTTTGCTTTTGGAAAAAAGGATACCTGAAAACTTAAATTTCTAAAGAAATAAAGGACATTTTGAAACCCGCATGTAGAGAAATTGAGTGAACCCCAGGAGGTCTGGGCCCTGGGCCCCTGAAGACCCAAGCTTTAAAATTTTAATGTTAAAAGAAACTACTTTACAAGCTTTGCGGGGTGTCAAAAAGGATCAACTATAGCTGGATTTTACAGTTTTTTTCAAAATCGGCACAGCTTGCTGCCAGTACTAGGATTATGTCTAGATTTTCGATCTACATAGTTACTAGTATTCTAGATCTAGAATCTAGATTTCTAGAATATAGATTCTAGCATGTATGTACCTTGTACTTTTGTATCAATGGCAATGAGAAGCATGCGAAAGTCAAGAGACAAAATAGAAATTCTCTTGATTCTGTCAACCCAGACATAGGCGCTTTCCTTTTCGCCAGAAGCTTACTAGGTAAAACTTCAAACCCAGAAGCTCTAATGAATATTTTTTGTATCTAAAATCGAAAAATTACCAAACAAAATCTACTTAGAGTTTCAAAAAACATGAAAAGGAAATTTTTAATGAATATTGTTCATAAATTGACAATAATGGCTCAAAAATTATCACACGGTTTTGAGGCATCCTTCTCTAAAAATACATTTTCCTTTTTTTTTGGGCCCGAATGCAAGTCTATTGAACCGCCGAAAAATATTCTTCTTCTTTTGTACGAGAAATTTCTCAGAAAGGATGAAGGCAGCACATGTTTTCCATAAAGAATCGTAAAATTTAAGTCGCTAACGGGGTACAACTGCAGGTACATCGGTCACATTTACAATTTTGAAAGATTCTGACCATTCTTGTTTTTCCTTGAGGAGGAACATGCGGTACTTCAGGATCATAATATTAGCTGGAAAAAGTTGTAAATGGGCCTATGTCCAAAAACTTTCACTTTTGTGGCCATCAAAGATATTTAGGTAATTTTAGTAAATTAAAAAAATCGTTTCGTGGTATCTATTCTAGTGTAAACTGTGAACTATAAAGTGAATTGTGAAAATGGTTGTAAGTCTTAGATTAAAAGTAATTGAAGTTTAAATGTTCGATTTTTAATGAATTCAGCTTGTCTCGATTCACATTTTCTTATCTTTTTATGCCTAAAAACGATGTCAGTACAAGATAAGGTTATAAAAAACAGTATGCATTTCAAGTTAATTGAATCAGAATCATGTTCATTTAAGAAAATTGTATTTCGTTTAATACAATCAAAGTCCCTTAATTTGGGCATTTCAACTTTCAACCGTTATGATTATATTCACTTTATTTGGAGAAGAAAGCTAGCACAGGTTAAAAAACTATTGAAAAATAAAATGTAAGCAATAATAAACTGAAGGAATCAACACATTTGCTTTTCAAACAAATGCTATATAAAAAGGAGATCCGATAGTTCGTTTTCTGTCACATAACTTAATATTTTTTAATCACTAACATCTATTTGAAAACAGTAGTTTTTATCTGCGCAATTACAGAATGACAATAATAAGTACCGCCTAATTAATATAGTAAAATTTTCAATTGTGTGTTAAGAATACGAAATTTCTATGGGGTATACAAATAAATCATTATTAATTATATCATACATTCTCCCATTTTCCAGAAAAATTAAACATCTTTTGAAGGGAGCTTCTTTCCAATTTCGTCGATGAATAATAGGAATTGAGGACCTCTTACTTTTATCGCATACAAGAGTGCGTGAATATTGGTGCATTTTTTAATTTGTTGCTCTCATACCACGAAGGAATAGTAAGGAGTAGTATCCCTGTAAGTGGGGAGTGGGACGAGCGACGTCCAATAATTCGTTAATGCTAGCTACGAATGAAAACTCGTATGCTCCCCCGTTCACATGCGCACTGGCGTTTGCCATGCCAACGATGTCAACACGCGTTTGAAGTTTCGAACTTGTGTATTGAACGAACATAAACAAACGAACGTAACCTACATGTTCATCGAGATGTCAAAATGTAACATATTGAGTGGGTATAGCATGTGACTGCGAAAACAGCTCTGCGCATGTGCACGGGGGAGCATAAGAGTTTTCATTCGTAGCTAGCATTAACGAATTATTGGACGTCACTTGTCCCACCTCTGCTCACCGAACACATAGGGTGATACCACTCCTTACTATTCCTTCGTGTCTCATACAAATTTCATAGAGAAACAACAGAATCATTTTTGCTATAGCTCATTTGTCATGTACTCGAAATTACCATTTTTTTCTCAAAATTAGAATACTTCAAGTGTGAAACTATAACATGAACATAGCTGCATTCTCATTCTCTGGCATCTCATTTTTGTTGCAACTCACACCAAGTCAGCGTACTTTTGAGGATCGGTGTTTTTCTGTGTTTTTTGTCGGTACTGGTCTGGTATACGAAACTTAATATTAAGATTTTAAAAATAATATTAGATTTAACCGTTAATCATATTAGTAAGTGCAAATAAACATTTTACAAATATTCTTCATTTTTTGAGTTTTTAAGAAACTTATAAAAATATGGTAATTGATTATTTAAATCTTTTTCTTTTTATTGTATTCTTTTCATTTGTATTGAAGAAAAATAAGGAAAAGTTATGGTTGAACGACCATGGAAAGTAAAAAAATATAACCAAAAAGTAGCCTCAGAAAACGATTTCGTTGAATCAACATCATTTTTGTTGTTTCGACCATAGAATACGGTGATTATATGGACGACAAAATATTTGGTTGACCCAACTAATTTTTTTGGTTTCTTCAACAAAATCTTTTGGTAAATGGAGTATTTGGTCGGTTGGACAAAAAATTTTGTTGGGTCAATCAAATATTTTGTTTAAGCAGTCAACATTTGTTTGGTTCAAGGAAATTTTCATGTATATTAGGGTGGGCCGAAAAAAAGTGAATTTTGTTCAATCAATTTCCAACAGCCAAAAATTGGTAGTTCTTAAAAAGCTGAATATGCTGTTCATTTTTAAATTCTCGTCAGAGAAGGTATTCGATTAGTGTAAAATTTGACCCCCTCCCCACCCTGTTTCTATAAACTGTCCACGTTTTGAGACTCTTTCAAACTTTTACAATAATTATTCCATTAGATTGGCCTTCGGTATATTCTTTTAGTGTCGGAAACTGGAGGTCAAGTTCGTAAGCCAGTTATTTTGGATAAAATTTCAAAAAGATAGAGCATTTTCAAAAATGTTGAGACCATTTTTTTCAAGATTTAAAAAGTCTATGTATGGCTATTCGTAGTACTCAAAACGTCAAACAATTCATCCTCACGACTTTTGCTGATAGGAAAAAAAATTTCAGAGTTATAGCATTTTCAAAGTTCAAAAAAATAAACGAAAATCAAAAATGTAAGCCGAATAACGCAACATATGAAAATAAGTCAAGGAAAAAAAAGTTACTTTTCATGAGCCCTACAAGTATATCATAACAACTTTTTGAATTTTCTAGAAAAATCGAAAATTCAAATTTTGATCGCACAAAAATAATGAAAAATGGAAAAATTCATTTTGCATTCAAACAATGCACGATGCGAAAAAATATGAGGAAACAAAAATTGTGCACCCAAAAAAGATCTACGAATTTGTTATTAATTACGTATCCATGCATAATTTAAAAATTTACGTATGCGTATTTTAAAAATTTGTTTAAGAATTGTGAAAACGACAAAGGCAAGAAAAAGAATCTGCCCGCTTGGCGGGCAGATTCTCGTCGCGCGTTTCGCGCGCATCTCGCAAGTTTGAGCGCGCCTGTTGAATCTCGCGCTTCGCGCTCGATGATATGTTTGTCTCGCACTTTGCGCTCGATAATATGTTCACCTCGCGCTACGCGCTCTGACACATTTGCCTGACGCTTTAAGCTCGGTTCCTCGGGGTTTTCGCACTTCGTGTGCTCGCTATTTCGCGCTTCGCGGGCTAATACTCTCTTAGTTAGCTTCATCGTCATGACCTGCTTTTGGTTTTATTCTGTACGTTTTACATAGAAAGAGGAACTAATTTACTTAAGGTTCTATCCACCTTAAGGAACACATTATCATCAAGACACTCGCGCTTCGCACTCGATATTCAGTTTAAAAATCATGTAAACCTTGCGCGCCACGCTCGTTTCTGTTCATCTTTTAATGGACACTTAAGGGGGGGGGGGGGGGGGCTGGGGGTTTAAAAAAAGCACTTTTTTTGTGAATTTTTTTCAGAAATATGATTAAGGTAAATTTACTCAGATAATTTGCATATTATAAGGCATCATTTGAAAAACATTCAGTTAATTTTTTATTAAAAAATAGCAAGAAATGAGCCAATGACAGAGCATTTCCGAAAACGCCTTTTCAAAAAGATGATTTGCGGTGCCCGCTGTATCTCATCGTAGAATTAACTGAATCAAAAAAGTAAAAATGTTTAGTTAAAATACATGTTTTCCCTCCCCCCAACGATGTGTATGAGTTTTTTTTTTCATTTTTACATTTTTGGTCGTCATTTTAAGCAAAAATGGCGATATTTTACGAAAAATTCGGCCATTTTGTAGCTGTATTTTTTTTTTGTTTTTCGAAAAAAAAATAAAAAAGATCGTTGGGGGGAGCTATTTTATATGGAAAAAGTGTGTGCCAAATTTAAAAAGAATCGGTGCAGTAGTTTTTGAATGACAGCGGGCACGGGCTTTTAAAAAAGTAGTTTCGAGAAAAACGCGCTTAAAGTTTTGAACGATCGTCTCTTGAAACTTTCGATGTTCTCGGCATTTCAATCAAAATTTACAGGCAAAACTGGAGAATATTATTACAAAATGACTGCGCTGTGTCTGCTCGACTGAACGAATAACCAAAAAGGGAGCGAAACGACCGCCGAGCACTTATCACTGCACGTTTCTTCTCCGAATATGCACGTTTCTTCTCTGAACTGCCTCGTAGGTGCGGGGACTTAAACGTCTATATCATCAAAATTTCAGCTCCGAATGGATTGAAATTTTGACACAACATTCTTGAAATATTTTTCTATAAGGAAATGCAAAAAAAAAAAAAAAAAATTCGGCAACTTGTTTGACCCCCCCCCCCCCCCTTAAAAGTTTGAGCGCACTCACGGCGCGCGATTTGGTTGTCGCGCTTCGCAGCGACAATATGTTATGTTCTATTTTCTTCAGATAAAAATGACTACATTTGTATTTGATTTAAAATTAAGAAGAAAATTCCTTCACTTCAGCGTACATTTCCGTATCTTTTTAATAAATCATACAATCAGAAAGATTCCTTCCAATTGTCTGAAAAGGGGCGAAAAAAGGTATCTAAGTTGTTTTTGGAACATATATATGATACATTTTTAAATGATTATTGAAAAATGGACATTTGACAAAAAACGGGGGGAGGGGGGTCAAATTTTACACCAATTTAATACCTTTTCTGGATTAGAATGTAAAAATATAATAAATTGTTGGAATTGTCAAGTACCATGAGCATTAATTAATTTTATACCATTAAGCCATTTCCCTTTCGGGGAAGGCGTGACTCGCTCGGGTGGAAAATTATAGTAATGTGGGGAAGGAGAAATAGATTTTTTAGATTGATCCAGAATTTTCGTGTTATTTATTTAAATAACACGTTTGTCCCGCAACACTGCTCCGACCCAGATGGCTGATCAATCTCTCTAGCGATCACCCTAAGTGGAGAGCTTCACAACATTGTTATGTGTTGTTCCCCACTTGGGCCTATTAGTATCCAAGGTCTTTTGTTTCAGGCGTCATTCACTCTACTCACATTCTTTTTATAAACTATTTGTCGCCACACTTTTCTATCCTGGCATACTACTCTAGCTTCCTTCACGTCCATGCATTTTTACATGCAAGCTCTCGTGTTTCTATGGCTTCTTATGTCTCTTCGGATCAATGTCTCGTTGACAGATTCTAACCATTCTTCTGGCGGTCTACCTCTGGGCATTCTGCCATATACTTTAGATTTATACACTTGTTTGGTCAGGCGTTCATCTTTCATTCTTTCAAGATGCCCGAAACACCTTAACTGATATTTCTTTCCCAAATGTCAACTAGTGTATCTCCAGTACCACATTCTTGTGGTACAAGAGTACAAATTGTGGTACACATTGAGCGCAGAGATATCATGCCAATCACGGTAATTTTACCCTTATCCTTTTATTAACAGTTCCATGTCTCGCTACTGTATATCACAGTCGGTACAAGTATAGAATTATGTATTGCCATTTTAGCATTTTTTGATGTATTTTTACTTCTAAGAAGGGACCCTGCTCTACCGATAACCTTCTGACCCACGTTTATGCGCCTATCTATCTCCCCATCTATCTTCCCGTCACTAGTGAATAGGCTACCTAGATATATATACTTATCAACTTGTTCTAATTTCTCATCACTTAGGACAATGTTGCACATTGTTTTATCATCTTTTCCTTCAAACATTATGATTTTTGTTTTATTCACGTTAATTCGCAGTTTTAACAATGATATCCCGTAGCATAGTCCATGCGCCCTCTATATCTTTATTGCTTATAAGCGCTTCTCAAGTTGCTCTATCTATGCGTTCGTTTAACTTATTCTAAAAATCTATCCGCACTTCCGGTTTCTGTAAATTTTCAATCTTGTTTCGCATTTGTTTCGTTTGTTTGCGGTTCTCTTTCTTCTCCATCCCCGCCCTAAGTTTATTTTGGAGACTAAAAGGTAATGATCAGTATTGCATTCAGAGCCCCTCATGAATCTTGTATCTTTGACTAGTTCTCTTAGTCTTCCATCCGCAATAACGAAGTCAATTATACTGTGGCTAGTTCCTTTATTGCAGGTGTACATGTGGATCATTTTATGTCTAAACCAAGTATTTGTAATAAATAAGCCCTTTTCTAAGCATAAGCTAACTAATTTTTCCCTGTTACAATTTTTTCTTGTTGGATCCCCAGAATTACTTAGCACCCTTTCTGTATCTGCACCCTCTGTCGTTGGACGCCGATCTATCCAGAATTATTCTTTCACCATGAGCCCAAGTACTTATTGTATTATTTAAAGTGTAACAGAAGGCGTCTTTAACATCTCTCTGATCACTATCAACTGAGGCGTAGTACGCTATGATAAACAATCTTCTGATTCCTACCTTCATTCAACCCACGGCAATCTGGGCGATACATCCTTGATCTTTGAGATGCTGTCTTGCTTCTTCATTCATAATCTAACCGACCCCTTCGGGGGGGGGGGGGGGGGGCCCAAGGAATGGAAACCGAGAGAGATTCACAAATTGGTTAACGTTTTATGCTGAGAAGGTCATAAGCTCTTAGCAGCGTTGTATGGGATAGGAGTTCAATCGCTAGAAATAGTGTTGAGAACATAAAAACAATGAAATATTGTGGAAAAACACACACGAGATGGAAAACAAATGAAATAAGCAAAGTTTTGATGAGAATGTGCCCACTTATCGGGCGGATTTTTTCACTGTTAATGTTCTTTTTTACGAATAAAACAAAAACTACACATCCTATCAAAAAGTGACCAATGGCAAATTTGTAGATCTTTTTTCTTTTACGCAAAAATTTTGTTCAATCATCATTTGTCGTTTCTTGCATAGTTTGGCCGTAAAATTAAATTTTTGAATCTGAAAATGCCATGAGAATAAATTGTGTGAATTTTCGAGTACTATGAACAGCCACACATATCATTTTCAAATTTTGAAAAAAAATGGTTAAGAACATTTTCAAAATGCTGTCACTTTTTGAATTTTCATCCAAAATGGCTGGCTAACGAACTTGACTTTTAGTTTCAAAAACTAAAAGAGTGTACCAAAGGACAATTAAATCGATCAATTCTTTCGAAAGTTATCGTGCTAACTAACTAAAAATCTACAGACAGACAAGCAGACTAATAGACAGACAGACACATTCGTAAAAACCTGTTTTTTGGCTTCAGGGGGTCTCAAAACGTGGACATTTGACAAAAACCAATATAAAGAAATCCTTTTGTAAACAAGGAAACTAATTTTGTTGAAAATTTTAAAATTGGTAGGTTATAGTAGATCATGAGAAGTTCTTAATTTTGACAACCCATGCGTCTCGAAGACGCGAACAAATATATTATATACATTATAGTTGTATTCTCAATATTGAAAAAGTTTTTCTTATATCAACAAGATAAACAACATATTTTTTCAATTTATAAATCGGTATTGCTAGATCGTAAGTGGTTATAGAAGGTTCGTCAATAGGTCATTCAACGTGTCTCGAAGACGCAAACAAACATGTCAGATACAGTACTATAGTACTTGTAATATAAACAAAGTTTTTCTCATATAAACAGAATACACGCCTTTTATTTAAACTTCATAAATCGGCAATGGTCAGTCATAAAGGTTCACTAATAGGTCAATTGATGCGTCTCAAGGACGCGAACAAATACTCTACATGTAATTTTGCCCTATTTTGAATATCAAAAAAGTTTTTCTTATATAAACAGAATAAACCATTTTTTTAAACTTCATAAATCGGTACTGGTGGATCATAAAAGGTTCATCAATAGGACAATCGATGCGTCTCAAGGACGCAAACAAATACTCTACATATAATATTGTCGTATTTTGAATATCAAAAAAGCTTTTTTCATAGAAACAGAATAAACCATGTTTTGAAACTTCATAAATCGGTACTGTTGGTCATAAAAGGTTCATCAATAGGTCAATCGACGCATCTCAAGGACGCGAACAAATACTCTGCATGTAACATTGTCATATTTTGAATATCAAAAAAGTTTTACTTATATAAACAGAATATTCCATTTTTTGAAACTTCATAAATCGGTACTGGTGGGTCATAAAAGGTTCATCAATAGGTCAATCGATGCATCCTAAAGACGCAAGCAAAAACTATACACGTAATATTGTCGTATTTTAAATATCAAACAAGTTTTTTTTATATAAACAGAATAAACCATTTTTTGAAAATTCATAAATCGCTACTGGTGGGTCATAAAAGTTCCAACAATAGGTCGATCGATGAGTCTTAGAGATGCGAACAAATACGCTAGATATCGCATTGTTGTATTTTGAATATAAAAAAAGTTTTTCTCATATAAACAAAATAAAATTGTTCTTTTTAAATCTCTAAACGCAAGAAAAAAAACAACTTCTAAATGGTCGATCTAGCTCAAAATCCTATCAGACATGAATATCAATCGGAGCTACACTTCATCCAAATTTCATGATTGTAGCTCTTTTACTTCTCGAGATACGGTGAACAGAAAAAAGTAACACGCACGCATACACACGCACGGTCAGGTCATTACAAACCTCCCTCTATAGTTTATGAGGAAGCAATAGGTGCTTCCATAAATTCTTCAGGCATATAAAAAAATTAGTGACTGTAAGAATTCTTTTTTCATATATATTAAATTCGCTTAAATTCAATTTTTTCAATTTTCAATACGCTTGAGTAGGTAAAAGATTTTCATCGATTTCAAAAACAATTAACAGTATATTCAGCTTATGAAGAGCTAACATTTTTCTTCTATTAGAAATCGATTGTTCGATATTTATTTTTTTTCGGCCCACCAAAATGTGTATCCGAGAAAACAGTTATTTTGGTTTAAGAAATATTTTTTGCTGAGTCCCTAGTTACAAATAATTAAATTATCAAATCATCAGAATCAATTCAGTTAATAAAGACATTTAAATTTAAATAATATACATGTGTGTATTCTACAGATATACCAACGAAATAATAATAAAGTGCCACTCATCTGTAATATAAACCACTTCTTTTGTAAAAACTATTTTGCAGACATAACAACCTAACAATAATGAGGCATGCAGATACAGTGCGTGTAACTTAAAACGCTAATTGCTTCAGCAAGATCGGATTCTGATAAACAAATGGAGTAAATTTACTATCTACAATTCTACAGAGTACTTCTACGCATTTAAAAATTTCTGAAACCAGAAGTATTGTCTACTTCTAATCTGCAGTGTCAGTGAAAAATGGATGACTGAATAAAATTAGAAAGGAGTTTTACTAATTATGGCAATGATAAATTACTGATTGGCAGTGATATACGGTCAAACATATATTGGAATGATTCAAACAAATATTTTTTTGATTAAAACGAAATTTCTTTGATTCAAACACGCTATTATTTAATTCGCACAAGTTTTATTGAAATCAAACAAATTCTATCTTTGACATAGCCATATAGGGTTATAGGGTCAAACAAATGTTTGTTTGATTAAAAAAAAAAAACATTTTTCTGAGTGTAGGAAGATTCATCTTTGTTTCAAGCATTTCCCAACTTTTCAAGCAATTAATTATTATTTACTTTTAACTTTTTCTTTAAAAGCGGTAAAAAAACTCTGTAAGTTTTTAGAAATATCTGGTTAATATTAATTTTTGAGGAAAATTGTCTTTGTCAAGGTATTTGTCAAGGTATTTGTATAACTTTTAAATAATTAACGATAAGTCGTATACTCAAAGAAATCTTGTCCTCTTCGGGTTGCCGAAACCGGCAACCCGAATCGCTCATTGGTAATAAGCTTTTGTTTAATAAATAATGCAAAATAGCATTGACTGTATATATACATATATCTAATATTTAAAATCAAGTGGCCTAAAACGTATGATGCTTATGCAAATCCACAGTTTTTGACCAATCGGCACCAAATTTTGCA
>CAKNXH010000063.1:683837-698231 GCA_932178445.1 Andricus quercusramuli | reverse complement strand
TTAGAAAAACTAAAACACGTTGTTATTCGACATAAACAAAAGATTTTAATTTTTTGAAAAAATAATATTAGTCTTTGGAAAATGCGTATTAATACGCATAAATATAATATAATAAACTATAAGATTTGAAAAATACTAAGACTGTGATCGTTCGAATTGAAACAATAATTGACGTAGTAAGATATTACGTAAGAATCGCTAACCCCTCCCCCTCCCCCTGAGGTAAGGTCATGTAGAGATTTTTAAAAAACCCCTTCCCCTCGGGATCCTTACGTAATTAATGAATGGCCCCTTACTCGGGTACGGATACCCGAATTTTTTATAATTACCCGGGTCTTGCCCACGAAATCGGTAACCCGCCCGGTTTCCCGGGTATCGATCAAATGCCCACACCAATTATTATAAAATTCTACGGTGTTATAGGTTTTCAGAGTGTCTAGTGATCAGGCAATAAGAAATTGCCGGGTTCTTCCCGGTCAAATTTTTTCTCGTGACCAATTTTTAAATGTCTTGTTGCGATTTTTAAATGTCAACGTATACATAGAAATAGGAATTTTAACACAATATACATACACCGAGAGAAAATACTTACTACTCTTGTCTGATCTCGTCTCACGCTACGTTAGTATGGTTTATTTCAAACTATGATAGCACACATTCTTACCGAATTAGTAAGAATTCTTACTAATAGCGTGCGACGAGATCAGACGAGATAAGAGTAGTAAGTATTTTCTCTCGGTGTAGAAAACATCTGCCCACTGAGGGGGCACATTGTCAATACGCGATGCGCGGGCGGCTGGCTTCGCTCGCCACTTTGATTGTTTATCTCGCGCTAAGCGCTGGAACATTGCACATCCGCCACATTTTTGCATAGGATTTTTAGAAATATAGGTGAAACCATCGACAACTGAAATTTAGTAATTGTGAATTCTCTTTTCTGAGAGCTCCTTCGGCTTTAACGAACACATTCTCATCGCGAGTCTCGTGAAAAAAAAGGTTGAAAGCAAATTTTCAGATCTAATTGAAAAACAACTTTTGTATCAAACATTTTATTGTACCTTGTGTATCTTTCTGCCCAAAAATTTGATTCGTTTATTTGTAATGTCATTTTTCACGATTAAAACAAAAACTACGCGTCTTATCAAAAAATGAGCAATAACAAATTTGTAGCTCTTTGCTGGGTGAACAATTTTTTTCTATTTATTCTTTTCGTGACTTGTGTCGTTTGTCGTGAAGATAAATTTTTCGAATTTCCGAGTACTCTAACTTTTTGAATTTTTATCCAAAATAGCTGGCTAATGAACTTGTCCTTATCTTTTAGGTCTTAAAAAAGTGTGCCAAAGATCAATACAATCTGATCATTTTTTCGAAAGTTATCGTGCCTACAAACTACAGACAGACAGACAGCTTCATAAAACTCATTTTTTCTGAGTCAGGGGGTCTCAAAACGTGGAGTTTTGATGACTAAGTCAAATTTTACATAAAAGCAATACCTTCTCATTTGGATGAGAATGTAAAAATTTGATGAACAATTTTTGTCGAATCATCTTTTTTTGTTTCTTGCATAGTTTGACCGCCAAATGGAATTTTTTTTTTCATTTTCTTTTGCGGGATCAAAACTTGAATTTTTTATTTTTCAAGATAAATCAAAAAGTTATTATGATAATCTTGTTGGGCTTTCAAAGAGCAACGTTTTCTTTCTTCTGACTTTTTTTCATATTATGAATGGCTTGGCTGAACATTTTTATTTTCGTTTTTTTTTTAATTTTGAAAATGCTATAACTCTGTTAATTTTTTTATATCGAAAAAAGTCGTGACAATGAATTGTTCGACTTTTCGAGTACTACAAATATCGGTACATAGAATTTCCAATTTTTGAAAAAAATGGTATTAAAATGTTTGAAAATGCTCTAGCTTATTGAATTTTATCCAAAATAGCTGGCTAACGAACCAGTCCTATTCTTTTAGGTCATAAAGAAGCGTGCCAAAGCTCAATCCAATCTAATCTTTTTTTTAAAGTTATCGTGCCTACAGACTACAGACTAGAGACAGACTACAGATTACGGAGAGACTACAGTCAGACATCTTCATAAAAATCGTTTTTCCTGACTTCGGAGGTCTCAAAACGTGGCAATTTGATGGAAACCGACTTAGTGAAATTTTAAATAAAACCAATACCTTCTCATTAGGATGAGAATGTAAAAAATTAACTTAAATCGGAACATAGGATAAGCATAGATAAAGTAGAAAGAAAGTCGATTTTTCGATAAAATATAAAAAATTCTGGTCCTGAATAAAATTACCGGTTTTTTCACGGGCAAATAAAATTCCCGGGGGTTTCCCGGTTTCTCCCGGTTTCCAGGTCCCTTATACACCCTGGTTCTGTCTACTATCGGCGCAAACATTATAGGCATTTGCCTTTGAAACTTAACCCTTAAAATTATCCCCTCTCTGTGATAACATAAAGAATGAGGGGGGTCGCTGAAGACCCCAGCAGAAATTTCTTTATTGTAACAAGGATTTTTAATATTTTTGCACGAAAATTTTGTTGGATATACTTTTTTATATCCCTCATAAGATCAAAATAGTTAATATATATTTTTTTAATTTGAACATATGAAAAAAAATTAAAAAATAAAAATAAATGGAAAAAATGAATCACGATTAAAAAAAGGCTGGGTATAAAAGACCCCAGGGATAACTTTAAGGGTTAACAACTCAGCAAAAAAAAGTGCTAGAGTAATACGTAAATGATAATTTGAAACCTAACAGTGTTCCACGTGTATGAGCTTGAAGACGTTAATGTGAAAAAAATTTTGAGCTTTGCGTACTGAAAAATGTAAAAAAAAGTAAGGTATTTTGGGCACATTCAAGAAGAGTCAAGTTTAGAGCATTATTTTTCACACAAGAGGCGCAATGGGAAAAAATCGAAAAATTCATGAATATGCGAAATTATTTGCTAACAAATTGCAGTTGACAAATTTGAGAATTAATAAAAATTGTTGTTGTGATTGTTTTATTGTTGCTGAAAATCGCGATATTTTCGGACATTTGTTTGTTGGAAAGTAAGTGTTAGGATCCAGCGGGGGTGCATTTTTTTGCTGCCGGCCAGGAGAGGCGTCAATGTCTGGGCAGGAGTTCAGAAGCACGGGGCAACCGTCAAAGAAAGGCATCAGCGCCAAGCAGGAAAAAAAAGGCACCCCGGTGCTTTCTGACACTTGCTTTACAACAAAAATAATGTCTGAAAATATCGCCATTTCCACCAAAATTAAAACAATCACATCCTCCCAGGAAATTGTAAATAATTACAGAGTCTATCGGTTACAGTTTGGAGTTTGAATCGCTTTAACCCTTTGCGGCATGGTGGGAATACGTATTCCCACCTGTTTTCATACTATTTTTTGCGATTTTACAGTAGTTTTTCATCGATTTAATCGAAATTTTTTGTAGTTTTATGATCATAGGAAGTTCTAGTATCAAAATTTGTAGACAATACTTTCAAATCGATTGTTAATTTTTTAATAATTATAAACAAAGTCCAAAAAACCAGCCGATATTTGATAAAAATTCATTATTAGCGTCAATTTTATCCGGATTTTTGTGAAAATTAGTATACAGGAGGTTTTCGGGTTGCTGATCAAGAATCTGTACTCAGATTTCGAAAATTCAAAATGGCGGATCCAATATGGCGTCCAAAATTTTAAATATTTCTTGATTTTGTTGAAAATTGGTATACAGGGGTTTTTGGGGTCGCTGATCAAGACTGTGTACTCAGATTTTGAAAATTCAAAATGTTGGATCCAATATGGCGTCCAAAATTTGAAATATTTCTTTATTTTGTTGAAAATTGTTATACAGGGGTTTTTGGGGTCGCTGGTCAAGAGTCTGTACTCAGATTTTGAAAATTCAAAACAGCGGATCCAATATGGCGGTCGAAACTTGATATATTGTTTATTTTTTTGTTGACAGTTGATATAAAGGTGTTTCTGCGATGCTGCTGACGAATCTAAACAATACAGTGACCTCTAACTTCATATGACGAATGGCATATCTTCAAAACAGTTGCCGTTTTTTGTATATTTTTAATGTTTTTTGTATTTTTGTTTTTTTGATTTTTTTATACTTTTACTTTTTTAATTTTTTAACTTCCTGATTCGTGTCATGATGCATGTGCTATATGACCATTTAGTTCGTATCTCTTTTGTTTTTGTGCTGCAAAGAGCGCATCGTCTGTAACCATCAATGGATGTTGGCATATGATACCAATTTTCAACAAAATCAAGAAATATTTCAAATTTTGGATGCCATATTGGATCCGCCATTTTGAATTTTCAAAATCTGAGTACAGACTCTTGATCAGCGACCCCAAAAACCCCTGTTTACCAATTTTCAACAAAATCAAGAAATATTTCAAATTTTTGACGCCATATTGGATCCGCCATTTTGAATTTTCGAAATCTGAGTACAGACTCTTGATCAGCGACCCCAAAAACCCCTGTATAACCAATTTTCAACAGAATCAAGAAATATTTCAAATTTTGGACGCCATATTAGATCCGCCATTTTGAATTTTCAAAATCTGAGTTCAGACTCTTGATCAGCGACCCCAAAAACCCCTGTATACCAATTTTCATAAAAACTTGTTTCTCTGAAAAATGTATGCCGCAAAGGGTTAATATCTTCATTTAGAACTGAAGATAGTATAGTTGTACATTTTGTAATTTTAAGCAAAAATTTTCATTATTTCTCAAATTTGTCAACTGCAATTTGTTCACAAATATTTTCCTCATATTCATGAATTTTTAAAAATTTTCCTATTGCCTCTTGTATAAGAAATGATGCTATAAACTTCACTCTTCTTAAATGTGCCCGAAATTCCTTACTTTTTTTACATTTTTCAATCTGTAAAGCACAAACATTTTTTCACATTAACCTCTTCAAGCTCATTCACGTGGAACACTTTTAGCTTTCAAATAATCATTCACTTATTACTGTAGCATTTTTTTTCACTGAGTTGTTACGCTTCAAAGGCAAGATGCCTATAATTTTTGCGCTGATAGTAGTTTAACACGAAAATGACCGTACAAGTCGCTGACTCGTTATGACTCGCGTTATGGAATTTCAAATTCTACTAGCGTTACTGTGTATATAAATATTATTATTAATACTAACCGTCATTTGCTTCTTATTTTTCACTTTCAATAGTTGAAAGAGATGAACAATAT
Organism: Andricus quercusramuli; assembly: GCA_932178445.1. Lineage (NCBI taxonomy): Eukaryota > Metazoa > Arthropoda > Insecta > Hymenoptera > Cynipidae > Andricus > Andricus quercusramuli. The sequence goes on along the minus strand of CAKNXH010000063.1, from coordinate 693,006 downwards.
TCGACATTTTTGAGGTTATGTTGACTTCGTGGTTGACTGGTTGAAAATGACACAGGGGGGTTGTAAAAGGGGTACCAGGGGGTGGAAAAAGAGTTGAATTGTATCCCCTTAAAAATCTGGGGGGCGGGGGCGAAATAAGATGTGTGCGAAAGTTTCAGCAAGATCAGCCCCATATGAAAAATTCCGTAATACTAGACTAGACAGTAGAGAGTACCAAATAAAGCGGTTTAAATTTATAATTTTAAACACGTGTCACTACGTTTTCGTGAAATACTTCCTCTCTTTACATTATGATTAATCAAAATGTTTTTCGTTCTCTCCCCCTTTTTCTTAAAATTGTTTCCTTATTTCTTATCTAATTATCCACTACCTTATCTCCCATTCTCCATATTCTGCTAGAATTTTTATTTACTCATCGCAGCAGTGTTTACCTTTTTTTCTCAGCTCTACTGTCGTAAACTCCTTTCATACATTTTACACAATTTCGGAGCGGGAAAAGTAAACTAACGTGTTTCACCGTTGCGGCATTTGCAAGGTCCCTTTTTCAACATTTTTCTATGCTTCGTAAATATAATTTTAACAGTTCCTTAATCTTAGACTCATATCTACTTTGGATCTCCTTGTAGGCTAGACGTTCGCCACCTGCTACTCTTTTCTTCAAGATTTTACGCACCATTGTGTGTCTGTACATAAAGCATCAACTATATTTAATTTATTTAAATACTATTTAATTGTATCTTTCAAAAAAAGGGACAATAAATTCTGTGAAGTTCGGTCATAACAAATGAAAATGGAATTCCCTACTTCGCATGGTTTTCATCGATTTACACAACCAAGGTAATTAGAAAATTCTATACTTTTCAGTAAGTCTGCGATGTATCAAATAATAACAATGAAATTCCAAATAACAATTCAAGTAAATAGTGGCCTATAATTTTATTCGGAAGTTTACGATCAAATGTTGGAACAACTGAGAACCAGTTTTTAACTGTTTGCTAGACTTTGCTCCCAATAACGAATCACTAAAATGCCCCACAATTTACTGTTCTTTAGAATATCAGTTTAAATGTACATTTCAGTAGTATTTTGTTCAGTTATCATCTACGATAGTTGGACATTTATTCCCTAGATTGAAAGAAAGGCGTAACTTGGACCGAAAAAATCATAAATATTCAAACACTGTCTGCACAGCTACATATAATTCAAAAAATAAATTAACGAATCAATATTTTTATAGATCCGACTAAATTTGGTAAAAATCTTATATAAAATGATTTTTTTAAACACTGTTTCTCGCGTTCTGTAATAACTCTAGAACGCTATTACATACATACAATAACAAATATTTAACAATTCCAAATTAGTTTTATACTGTTTTAAATAAGGTTTTCTGTAACTAATGTTATGTAATAGATGCAGAACAGTGTTACATAGTAGATACATCACAGTGTAAAAAAACATATGATGTATCGTCTATTGGCTTGAAGTTTTTTTGAAAATCTTTTATTCATGTTCCCCAATTTTTAGATAGGGAATTATTTCAATTTAGAATAATTTTTTGTTCGTGCAAACATTGACTCTCTTACAGTCGGTAAAACTACAATGCATCGCTTTTATGAAACATAAGTAAGGGTTAATTTTATTCGCCTAATTACTTCGAATTACGGAAAATTCCGTTATACTATACAGTTCGCAGTTTACTTATAGTATAATTTTCCTAAATTAGACTCTCAAATATACGTAACCTATTTGTTATTTTGGTTATAAATAATTTTTTATTATTATTTGTTCTATACAAATTTATGAGAATCTTGAAAAAGCTTGAAACAGATTAGTCTTACGGAAAATATCGTAATAGTAGACAGTTCGTAGTTTACTTAGTATAATTTTTATAAATCAGGTTCACGAATATACGTAACGTATTTGTCATTTTGGTTATAAATAATTTATTATTAATATTTGTTCTACTATATCAATCACATTTCTGAAAGAGCTGGAAATGGCTTAGTATTGCGGAAAATTTCGTAACAGTAGACAGTTCGTAGTTTACTTAGTATAATTTTCATTAATTAGTCTCTTGATTATATTTCATGCATTTGTCATTTTGGTTGTAAATAATGGTTACAGTTTTAAAAAATAGGTTCTCGATAACATCTTTTTTTTAGCTATAGATATAGATTTTTTTATTTTTATCACATGCATCAATATTTGATTTTCTATGTTTAGTATAAACGCATTGTTTTTATCTTTTTTAGAGGGTCACAACCAAAATATGTCCTCGAAAATCTAAGTTTTTGCTCGCCTAGCTTTCTTCTAGACGCCAGTATCTTATTATGTTTTTCGTATGACTGATATTTTTTAAGGCCATATTTGGGAGACTCATGGAAAATCTCAATGGTATAGTTGCAAGTTTTTAGAGCCTATAAATAGATCATAATTTATTGACTTACTAAATTAAAGTCTTTTGACGTGGTATATTGTCGGCATGTTATTTTCGTCGTCGATTAGGCCAATGTTTTCTAGGTAGGGAAACGTTACGTGCCCTACTTTACCTGTCTTTCTTATCTTTTCAAAGTATACATTGTTAGGGTAATATTGACTGAATATTAAACTATTTGTGTCTATTATCACCGATCTAGATATGTGATTTCTTGTTATTTTTTATATAAAACGATCGATTCTAGTTGTTTCCGCTCTGTCGTATAGCGTTTTATTAGAGCAACACTTCTTGTGAATTTTTAACCTTTACCTATATCGATCCCTCGCTGCTTCCATTTTTTTAATTGGTTTAATTCGTGGACAATGAATCGTAGTTTATCATCTAGATAAAACCCAAGGTATTTTACTATCATTTAATTATATTTTATGTGTAAAATATAAGACAACTGGAAAACACATCTACCGTTTTTGCTAGTAGATAATAATGAAAAATTCAAAAAAAAATTGGTGCCTGAGGAAAAAAATTGTTCAGTGGCGTTTCAGGCGCTTCTTAAGCTTTCAGACAAAAAATGATTGTACTATCACGGGAAACCGATGTTTTCCTAGAAATAAGCCAAGGGAATCATTTGAGAGAATCATTTGTATCGAGGAGGGGGGGGGGGCATTCTTGCCATGTTATCTCGTTTTTCAGCAAACAACTAGTAAAAAGACCAAGGAAGAGTTTTCAGGCTCACTAAGGGAAGGGGGGTATATTATTTATTGAATGCCAAGTGGGAGCCCCTCCCCCAGTAAGTAAGGCAACACTTCCATGCGCTTTTTATTAGCTGTTCGCTGAAAAACGGAATAAAATTGATAATTTGACCCACTCCCTGAGACTTGGGGGCACAATATGCCTCTCAAATGATTCCCTTGGATTTTTTATAGGAAAAAAAGATCTGCCGTGATAGCACCATCACATTTTATGTCTAAAAGCTTATTCTTAGCAAGTCATCAAAATCGCTGAATTTTTTTCTTATTTTCAAATGAAAAAAGAGAACAGAAGATTTTTACCGATTTCAAAATTTGTTTTGGTACTATTTTCCGATGTCAACCCACAAGTCAGTGTTTCACGTGACAGTGAACGGCACACTTGATGGTGACGAGCCACAGTATAGAATTTTTTTGTTTTAATTTCGGTGTTCTAAAATTTGAAAAAAAAAATAAAATATATGAGATAATTTTGCATTAAATCAAAAAAAGTTGTTTGATAATAATTAAAGTGATTTCTTCTCGTTCAAAAGGATCAAGGGACAATACAAACAGATAAGTCTTCATTATAAAGCTTTTGCTTGCTTCAATACATTTCTTGAACCCCTAAGTTTTGTTCTTGAAATAATATAAAAAGTATCCGCAAAGATTTCCAAAAAAGTATCGAAGACCAACACATTTACAAAATAATATAAATTGTATGCTGGCAATAATTTTTAAATTCAAATCTAAGATTATATTTAATGTAAAACACAAGACCATGCTATTTAACCGTATTTGCCTATTCAAAATCTTGTGTGCAGGTTGGTTTGCGTCGCGAACCAAAAAAAGCTCTCGTACCGAAAAAAAAAACTGGCTGGCCGAAAAAAGGTCGCGGCCCGAAAACAGCTTGCGAGTCGAAAAAACTTGAAATGGAAAAAAGCACCCACGGCTCAAAAAAGAATAAGGAATATTAACAGAGTTAATATTAATATTATCAGGAATGTATACTTCGACAATAATCATACCTTTCAATTTCCATTCGATTTGACAAGGGTTTTTTCTTGAAATAGGAAAAAATTTAATTAATATGAGACCTTCCTGAGCCAATTCTTAAATTTGTTATTATTTTTTTGTTCTTTTATGTAAAATTGATATAAAGTCATGTTTTCTAGAAAATGTATTTTCCTTGACCTGCATATGGGGCAGAATACATCAAGTGTTCCCTCCTAGAAAATGATGACTCTAAACTCTAAAACGAACACTCTAGCGCTGGTCGTCTAAACTCTAAAACTCTAAAGTAAAAGAACCACTCCGTTTTTTGACTTGGCCCCTCGTTTTAGTACGCATACTTACACGGAAAACAGCCGATAGGTTTAGTTATTATTACTTTCCGGTTTAATATGTTATTCAGCAATATTTCGAATTCACGGATTGTAAGGAATTCATGGAATTCGCGGGATTCAAGTAATTCACGGAATTCAAGGAATTCACGAAATTCAAGGGATTCAAGAAATTCACAGAATTCACGGCATTCTCCTTAAATTCCCTGAATTCCTTAATTTCCTTGAATTCCTTGAATTCCTTGAATTCCGCGAGTTCCGTAAATTCCGTGAATTCCTTGAATTCTGTGAATTCGTTGAACCCCTTGAATCATTTGAATTACGTGAACCCCTTGAATTCCGTAAATTCCTTGAATTCCGAGAATGTCTTGAATTCCGTGAACTGCTTGAATTCCTTGAATTACTTGAATTCCGTGAACTACTTGAATTCCGTGAACTACTTGAATTCCGTGAACTACTTGAATTCCTTGAATTACTTGAATTCTACTTTCTACTTTCCGCACTTGCAGCACAATATACTACTTTCGGCTGTAGCAAAATTAGTACCAATTAACACTTCGTACCTCGACCTCGTCACCAAAAATGTTTGTGCTACGCTGACCGAATTTCGAATTTATTTAATTTTTCGAATTTCGGTGAGTATTCAATACTTTTAATCCCGCATTAAGTTTTTCGGCAGCTATTTCAAGATTTACGGCTATATTCGGAATTCAATATGTACCTGACAATTTTCTTTTGTTTCGATATTTGATAATTTTGTATAATCTGAAAGAAGTACCAAAACTTGACTTAAAATATTTTTTCAAATTAAGGGTAACCCAAGAGAGTACGGAAATATGAAACGATTCAAGGAATGTATTTATGATGGATATGAATTCTATACGTAGCTAAAGTCACCTGACAGGCCATGCTACTATGAAAATAACTATTTTCACAGTTTAGTCCATTTTAACTTCAGCGTTTCAAAATATCTTCTCATTTTATAGTATGATAAGTTAATATAGAGCCTCATCAGACATTTCATAAAAGATATTACGCAAAAATAGAATAAAATGAGCCATTTTAGCCTGCATTATGGATGGTTTTCATAATTATTTTCGAGTTTTATCCTAAAATAGCAATGCAGCGCGGACCAGAAAAAAGACTTGTGGGACAGACTTCGAAGTGAATTTTAAAATCCTCAAATCTTAAATTTTAGACTCTACTCTCGATTTTTATCTTTTTGAACTCAATCTAAGTGATATCTATGAATCTCAAATATAAGAAAAAATAATGGAAAATGCATTAATATTGTTTAATCATTCAACTTGTCCTTAATTCGTTCTTCTTCAAAAAGAAATGTTTGATTTGCATGACTCAATTCATTTACAGTATTGGTTTACCTAGCTGGTTGCCTGGTTGAAAGCTATTGAAATCATTTCTACGAAAATACAGAATGCTTTTCATTTAACAGGTCAGAGTAGTGCCCTAATAATATTTAAATTTTCCCTTCTGCTGCTGCCTCGCCTACAATAGTGATCGAATGAATAGAAAATTTACAATATTGAAAATGGGTAGGATAAATGTATACCTTTTCATCAGACATTTTATTACCTGCCGTGGTTTTATGTCCATGTGTTTCATGAACTATAAACCTACAAATAGCGGATTAACCTAGACGCGTTAAATTTGCAGAAAATTTGCTTAATCAATCACAATTAAATTTCATCATGATAATTCATGATTATAGAGGAAATTGTGATTAACCGGAAGACTTTGCCTCACTTCAAATGCATTTGACTGAATCCAAGTATTTTTCTTCTTCTTCTAGATTTTTCTTTAAACAATGAATATTTAGTTTTATTTGATAAAACAAATGAAGAAGATATAGGAATAGAAATCTAACTCTAAACAGCAAACATTTTTATTTCACAAAATAGTTGCACCATTTCCCCGAAGAATACACACAATAAAACTTGTTTAAAAACTCAAAAACTTGAAAAAAAAACGTTTAAAAAGTGGAACTTTGTATGCCTGCGCATGCATGCTCGTGTGTTTGGTACGAGCAAGCAAATTCTTTGGTACAAGTAACAAACGGTACTTTAAAAAATTATTGTATCAGCCAAATAAATTATTTTATTACGTTACAGTTTACACCAAGCATTTTTGTTTAGTATTCACAGCTTAATCTTTGGCAAGCAAAAATAAATTTTTATAAAATGATCAAAGCTGCTGAACAAAACTATTCTGCTACCGTAATTTTATTTATTGTTTCTTAGGGAGGATCACTCTTCGAAATTTATGTCTTAATTTTACGAAACAGTTTCGTCAGTTGTATGCTGTTAAACTTTTCGTAAAATTATGATAAATTTCGCACAGAAAAAACTTAGGGTAAATAGTGTTGCAGGTAACTTCCTATTTTTACTTCTTCGTGTTGGTAAAACACAAATATTACCCTCGATGGGCAGAAACTGTCTTTTGTTCTCATAAAAGTTGTCACCAACGTCTTGAAAATTGGAAGCCACTAGCTTTGATCGCTGAAGTGAAGTTAGCTGATGGTTGGTGTAACAGGCAAATGGGATAAGTGCGGCTTCATAAAAGCTGACTTGCCGAATCGTTAGAGCTGTCAAAAGTTCCTTACAAGCATGGGTAAAAGCAGAAAAATATCGAAACGTCAGGGAAAGTTTACCCACATGGGGTAATTTTTGTTGCAGCTAATCTTTACTCAACAATTAGGGTAAATATTACTCTTAGTTTTTTCTGTCCAGAAAATAAAGTTAAAAGTTTCGTAAATCCAAGATAAATTTAGGACAAGTCAGTTACAAATTTGTAATTTTCAGTTTCATGCAATTTCAGAATTTTCTGATACATCGTGCCTGAAAATTCCGAAACTTGTAACAAAAATGTTACGTTTAGGATCGTCCATATATTACGGGCCACAATTCTCTGTGATTTTGACCCTCCACCCTATATAACGCTTTTACTGACTTTTCTTGTGTTTTTCCATCATTGTCGCAACTCTAGGGTAGGCCCCCGTCCCCCTACCCCGAAAGCGTCACGTGATATGTGGACGAACCCTTTAGAGTATAACGAAAGTTTTATATGTCATTATACACGTAGCAGAAAATTACGATACTTGTTTCGTAATTTAAGGTCAATTTGCAAAAATTCCGTCACAATTTCATGATTTTCCATTACTTTTGTAATGAAATAACTTCGTACATTTCCGAATACGAATATTTCTAAGAGTAAATGTATATGGGGTTTTGTAGCTACTCGAGCCCGCCCCAAATATGACATGTAGAACTTTCTCATTTGAATACGTCAAAATACCTAATAGAAACGTACCCTAAGTTATAAAAGGAAGTTTTTAACCTTGGATAATCCACAAGGGTTTAATCTGAAATTTGAGTATAGAACCAGGTGAACTGGATTAGGTACCATAAACGCATAAAGTAAGCAATAAATTCTGCTGTCTTTGGATTATAGCAATAAAATTTAAGTATGAGAACCGACCACTTCCATTCTTCAGCTTAAACTTTAAAGCCGCAACTGTTGGTTCAACCAGTTTACCTGGATGTCTTTGTTCTGGGCAGCTTGCGGACTTGCACATAAAAAGCAATTAGAACTAACTACTTTTATACAATAGAATTTTTCTCAATTTCTTAGTAGATCAGGTAGACAACATCTAATATTCCTACCAAGCAAACACAGGTATAGAACAGAAAGTAACATGCAGGGTAACATGTTCCTGTGGTAATTTTACAGGCTTTCTATAACAACTGAAGAACGCTATTACAAGGAGGCCGTACATAATTTACGTAAAGTTTTTTTCTGTAATTTCAAACCACGTACCCCCATTTGTTAAATTCCGTAAGTTTTTACCCTCTCCCCCCTCTATCTTACATAATTTGTTTGGACGAAATTTTTTTCGTTAATTTATTTATGGGTTATCCGAAAATAACGTAAGACGATTTGGGGGAAGGGGGGCTAAGTAAAATATTACTGTTTCTTATATATTGAACTTACCCAAAAAAGGCGAATTTTCAACCAAATAGTTGAATCCTCAATCAAAAAATGAGAAATTCACAACGGGCGCAGTACTGCGCTAGTACTGGCTAGCACTGGCGCGTTACTGGAAGCCAGTGCTGGTGCCTGTACTGGCATATCTCTAAGATGATAACGCTATTCTGTACTGGGATGCCAGTGCTGGCCCAGTACTGAATATCGATACTGGCGCAGTACCGCCACAATAGGAAATTCACAATAGGCACAGTACTGTGCCAGTACTAACTAGTAATGTCACGCTACTGGCAGCCATTACTGATGCTGTACAGTCGCGGTACCGCACACCACCGGCGCTGTACTGGCAAACTCCTGGCGTACTAAAATGCCGGAGTTAATTTAAAAAATGATTGAAAATCATTGAATTGTTTTTAGGACGCATTTACTTCATCCATTCATCATCATACGTGCATATCGTCAAAAAATGAAATTTCATTCAAACATTTTGTATAATTTTGACACCCACTACTTAACTGCTATACTCTAACTCTAATATGACAAAAAAATTAAATATTAATTGATTGCGAGTATTTTGTTTTAAAATATTAATGGTCCTGTTTAGAGTGAATAAATATATCACTAAGTAAAAAGAGTGAGTTAACACATGAAGTTAGCTG
>CAKNXH010000063.1:629816-676589 GCA_932178445.1 Andricus quercusramuli | reverse complement strand
TTCGCAAAGGTTTCAGATATAGATTTCAAAGAGTGCACAAAGATTTCCAAAGGTTTCACAAAGATGTCAATGATTTCCTCAAGATTTTACAAAGATAATGGCAATGATTTCCTACATATTTCAAAGATTTCAAATATTTAGAAAAGATTTCACAAAAAATTCAGATAGGTTTCAGAGTGCACAAAGAGCTCGACAAAGAGTTCAATGATTTCCCAAAGCTTTCACAAAGATTTCAATAATTTCACAAATATTATGAAATATTTCCAATATCTCGTAAATATTTCCAAAGATTTCACAAAGATTTCGAATATTTCGCAAAGATTTTAGAGAGATTTCAAAGATTGCATAAATATTTCCCAACGATTTAAATAATTTCACAAATATTACCGAATATTTCAAAAATATTTCAAATATTTCCAATTAATCCAGAAAGATTAAAATAATTACACAAAGGTTTCAAAGATTTTACAAGGCTTAAAATATTTCGCAAAGATTTCGAATACATTCATATATTCATTCGATTTCAGAGGGGGTGAAAACAATACTTTGCCCGTCCCTGGTCGATTCTGGGGGAGGACATTGCCCCATGTGCCCCTTAGGGCTCCGCAGTCGTCCCGAATTTTCGAGAGGACTAGTCTCCATCCCCTTTTCCAACTTCCCCAATTTTTCGGGACGATTGGACTCAGCCATAACTTTAATGTTCCTGTGATAAAACGTTGAATAAAATGTTGACTATCTATTAATTGGGAGGACGCCCAATCCCATTCGGGGTAAGCGTGACTCACTCGGTTCCAGCCTCGTTATGCTGTTAGGGCTCGTGTTAGGGATGAAGGAGTTCATATGGGAGAAGAAAAAGTGGATGAGGTAGCGCAGGAAAAACAGAAGTGAATTGTCGCGAATTTATAAGTAGATAAAGTTGAATTTTTTCTCTGGTGGGTAAATCTTAACAACTGAAGTTAATTTTTGTTGCAGGTAAAGATTACTCTGAAATCGCTGTAAAGATTACTTTCTGTTTTTTATGTGCGTATAAGGAGGGGGAGGGGGGATATAGATTTGTAGAGTAATCTAGAATTCCCACGTTGTTCATTTCAATAAAAAGTTTTAAATGTTTTATTATTGAAAAGTCGAGTCCTTCACAGGCTAGTACAGGCGTACGTTGAGAAGCGCTCATTGAATCTGCTCAGGATGCGATCGTGGACGGCGAGGTAAGCCGCGTCGCGTGCCTTCTTCCCAAATGGATATTTCCGCCAATTTTAATAAAATGATCTAAAAATTTCCAGAAATCTTCCTTCAATAGTGAGGAACAAGTTTCTTAATAGAAGTTGTTTCAACCCCGAAGTTCCCTCTATACTTTTCTTCGCCGAAAGGGGCCGTTCAAGTATTACGGCAGCACAATTTACCCTATTCTTGACCCCCTCCCCCATTGTAAACATATTTTTGAATTACGAATATACAATAATAAGAATTTATTTAGATCCCCCCTTCCTCTCAAAATGCTTACGTAATACTTGAATAGCCCCACGCTAAGAAAAATGTACTTATACCGACCGGCCTCAATTTGCATTTAATTATTGTCAAACAATAGGCTGTTTTAACATTTCGATTCAATGTTTAGGCATCGCTAGGATATATTACGCATGTATGCCAATTTTCAAAGAATTTCAATAATATTTGGCTGAGTTATGACGATTTTTTTTAATGCATGCTGCACGTGCACATCCTCATCGCACTACGCGCTCGGTCTTTGTACCTCCTTCCACATGTGGACTTTTTAAATTTGAAACTCAAACCATAGAAAACTGTAATTTGGTGATTGTGAATTATTTTTTGTTAAAGCTCCTTCGGTTTTAACGAACACATTATCATCACGTATCTCGTGCACTTGATTAAAATTTGTTCAAAACACGAACTTTTCTTTAATGTTAAACTATACAAATTTTTAGATCTAATTCGGGCGAACAATTTTGATATTGAAGATTTCATTGCGCCTTGTTTCGTTTTTCCAAAAATTTATATTGTTTTTTTTTCACGATTAAAACAGAAACTACGCGTCCTATCAAAAAGCAGTTGTGAGGAAATTCGAAGACAGGATTTGATCAAATAATTTTGTTGATTAACATTTTATTGTATCTTGTGTCATTTTTCCACAAATTTAATTTATTTTATTTTTCATGTAATTTTTTACGAATGCAACAAAAACAACCCATCCTGTCATAAAATGATTTATAACAAATGTATATATCTTTTTTAGATGAACAACTATTTTTTATTCTTTTTTTTTCGTATCTTGTGTAGATTTTCCAAAAAATATATTTTTATTCACATTTGACGCCACTTTTCAGTCCCTAGGGAGTAAGAAGACTTTTTGCTCCCTAGGAGCTAAAAAGTGACGTCAGATGTGAATAAAAATATCGTATGCGCCAAGGGGGAGAGGCACTTTTTCGACCTGCGTACGTTTTCAGTACTCGTCGAAAAAGCCCCTCTTCTCCCCCTAGGTGCATAATATACTATTTTATTTTTAATGACATTTTTCACGATTGAAATGAAAAATATAGGTCATATCAACAACAAAATTTCAAGAAAATTTATTTATATTTTTGAAATTTACAATTTTGCTTCTTAAATTTTTTTCATTTCACGTATGGTTTTGCTGGAAAATGGAATTTTTGATTTTCTAAAAAACGCACTTTTGATGGATAAAACCAAAGCCAATAACTTTTCGCGTTTTCGAGTGCTCGTCCCCTCATTGCATCCGGACCCGCAATTCTTGTAGTTTAGGATACAGTTTAATCAAAACAAAAACTATAATTATTATAATATGCCATGTATCATGTCTATAAAGTTAGCGGCGTTAGCGGGTGACAAAAATTCTAAAATTGATTTGAAATAACCCACATATTAGGTACTTTCACTTAACCACCAGCTACCTACACTTCGTTGAGTGCTGAAGGCGAAACAATGGACCAATGCGTGGGATTTGGTTCATTTTGGCCATACTTTTTAATATCTTCGTAAAAACTATTTTTTCATTTGAGTGTATTCAAAAATGATTTTAAATCTTTTAATAACTATTTCATGAAATAATAAAATGATAATATTTATTATGTATAAGAAAGATATTATACAAAACGAAAGTTTTGTCCCATGCATTCGGTGCCATTGTTTTCCCTCAGCATTCGACTCGGCATTCGACAAAGCGATCGCTGTTGATGAAGTGAAAATGTCTAATTGTATTAACATCTGTAAACATTACATAAAGTTGACGTAACAGTCGTAACACCGTCACGGAACAGTTGAAAAACTGAATTGGAACAATAGTTACAGAAGGATTGATTTTTTTAAAATGATTAAAAATTGTTGATAAAAATTATTATTAGTAATTATTATTAGTGAAATCGCAATAGAATGTTAGGTTTAATTTTTATAAAGCAATGGTTTCCAAATAACAAAAAACAATAAAAACTGTCACTTTCGCTCAATACCTTTTAAATTAAACTATTAATCATCATTAAACTACGGTTTTTCATTAATAGTGTATACTCAAAATGACATGTGAATATCAGCACCTAACTTTATGACTTCCTTCTTGAGATAAAAGAGAAAGATTATTGTGATTAGATAGAAGAAAATGTATGTTTCAATATTAGATCTATCCCACTCAAAATACTTAGCATAATACGAGTCAAATTACCGCATCATTAAGTTATATTTATAACCAAGGGTGTATCATTACAAGAATTATTATGTTTGAACATTTTTAATTGAATGCCTCAAAAAGAAATAAACAAGGTGATACATGTGCCATGTAATACTTATCTAATTCTTCATTTAGCACATTTTTTTCATAACAACTTACATCCACAAAAATTCAGTAAAGGTCTATAATTATTTTCCTATAATGAATTTCTCATCATTTTTTCGCGATTCTTGGAAGGGCTCGCTTCGCGCTCGATGATGTGTTTACCTCGCGCTACACGCTCGGTCTTTGTACTTTCACCACCACATTTGTGTACAGATCTTTCAAAATTAAATTTCAAAGCATCGACAACTCTAATAATTTGGTGATTATGAATTCTCTTTTGTTAAAACTCCTTCGTCTTAACGAACCCATTCTCAGCACGTATATCGTGCTTCGCACTCGATTTTGTCCAAAATGTGAACTTTTCTACATTATATTCAACACTATTATATCAAATGTATATTATATTCATTTCTGTACCTCGGCCTGAGATTGCTTATTCATATATTGCAAAATAGAGTACAAATTTTATTAATCATGATTACTTTAATATTTGTTCTTTATTTTACGTTAAATTGTATTCTCAGCTAATCTGAAAATGTATATCATTTCAATAAATTTATACTATTACAATTCATAATATGCATTGATATTGAAACAGGAGTTCTTTCATTGTCTTATTTTTATAATGAAAAAAGTGCGCATCATATGAAAAAAACTATTTTATTATTAAACATTTTATTTCAACTTTTATGTCGTTTTTCCATAAATTCAATTTGTTCATTTGTAATGTTATTTTTTACGATTTGAACCAAAAATACGCATCCTAGCCTAAAATGGTTCTAAGAAAATTTGTAGACATAATTTAGGATTGAGTAAGGTGCGAAGTATATAGTTACTACTAATCAGGTACCCTACACTGTTAGAAAAATCTCTACTAAATTTAGCATACATGTCATGGAAGCAAAATGCACAACATGAAATTAAATTTAGTATACCAGCCTACAGTAAATTTAGTATATTTATACTGAATTTAGTACACGCGTATACTAAATTTCATATACGTGTATACTAAATTCAGTATGAATATACTAAATTTACTCTACGCTGGTATACTAAATTTAATTTCAGGTTATGCATTCTTGCTTCCATTACATGTATACTAAATTTAGTAGAGATTTTTCTAACAGTGTACACATAACTTAAGCGAAAAAATTTGATAAATAAAAAGTTATTGTAACTTGTCTCGTTTTTCCAAAAAGTTATTTCTTTATTTTTAATTTATTTTTTTACGAATAAAACAGAAACTATGGGCCCTATCAAAAAGAGATTAAAAACAAATTTGTGGATCTTTTTTGGGTGCACAACTTTTGCCTTCTCATATTTTTTCGCATCCTGCATAGTTTGACCGCAAAAAGAAATTTTTGACTTTTCATTATTTTTCGTGTGACCAAATCCGATTACTCTTTTAAATGTTGCCCAGTATAGAGACGACAAAGACGACAAAGACGACAACGTCAGACATAAAGACACCATCGTAAAACCTGTTTTTCGGTTTCAGGGGATCTTGAAACGTGGACATTTAACGAAATCTGCGATAGTCAGTTTTCACGTCAAAATAATACGTTCTCATTATGATGACAATGTGAAACATCAGTATAGACATTAAGAGTGTTAAAATATTGAAAGCGAGATTGAAAGAGATATGGAAACTTTCGAGGGGCTTCCACTGATTTTGAGGCTTTTCAAATATTGAAGGAAAAAAAAACATTAACATTATTTTATTAATATTTTCCTATTAACCTTTGCAAGGTTTTAAAATATATTTGTATTAATCAAAAAAAGAAAAGGTCATCGGTTGTAAAGAGATTTAAGTATATTTCCACAAATTTAAAGGAACTACGAAACATTTCCGAAGATTTTACAGGATTACAAAGAATTTTAAGAGATTCCAAAGGATTTCAATATATTTTAAGAGAAGTTGTAGGCTCCGGAAGGTACGATCATGGTTCCTTAAAGCAACCAATCCCGAAGCAACTGGAACGTGTACGTCATCCGTGTCTGCTTCTTCTGTCCTAGAAGGTAAGCAAAAGCGGGAAATTTACGCGTGATAACATCGGTTAACACTGTTCCTTGGAGAGTCAGCTCTCTAGCCGCGGATGACCTTACGCGGCAGACGGGACAGTTGAAGATGAATGTTTCACCTCTGGATACTTTTTGAGAGCTACGAATCTTTGTAGAATGTTAAGAGGAACAGTGTTGACGGACCAGATGGAGTGATCCCAGAAGAACAGCCTTTTGCATCCGGTTCGCGATGAAATGAGCCTGACGCTGGCAAGCCGGAATCTTGTTGAGTTGGCTGATAAATGAAGCTTGCATACCTCCAAGACAGCCGATTATGAGAATTATAAGATGGACTTTGTAGCCTTGGTACAGCCTACTCAGCTCGAAAAGAAGTGCTTGATATTTCGCCCGTTTTTCTCCCTCCTTTGCCGTGATATTACCATCGGCTGGTGTCGAGAATTCAATCACGTAAATGATCTTGTTCTTCAGATCTTGGAGGATAATATCAGGCCTCGTAGCACTGATACGTTGAGTGGTGGAGAATGAGAAATTCCAGTAGATCTTACACTGATCATTCTCCACAACAGACTCGAGTTCCCCCTGGGCGTATGGCAAGACTGCATAGATCAACACCATATAAGTGCCTAAGATGGTGATATAACACTTTTAGAGCCGCATTGTGTCTCTCTATGTACCCGTAGCGTGCATATTTTGAGCATCCACTGCGAACATATCTAAGTGTTTCTGGCTCTTGCTTGCACGCTCGGCAGTTGGTATCGCCTACAGGTACATTCATTATGCACTCGCGGTAAACTAAGGGGGTTATAACGCCATCTTGACAGGCAAAAAGAAATCCCTCAGTCTCCGATCTCAATCCAGCAGACTTGAGAAACATGTTGGACAGACCCATCGAACAATGGCGGACTGGGTTCCTTGGGGCGTCCGCGGAAAGTCGATATGTAGGGGCGCTTTCCTGAAAAGCATAAAAAAAAGAAGAAGGCAGAAACCACCATTGTTTTTTGTGCCACCTTTATAATGATTTTTTGATTTTCATTAACAAACCTATTTTCCACGACACAGCAGTAGTATATACATGCCATAGAGGGGCGCCTGATAGGGTAGGAACCGTCGGGGTTTCCCGCATCCCAACCTATGGCCAGTCCGCCACTGCCATCGAGAGCTCTTCTCTGCCGTAGATTTTAAAATAAAAGGACTTGTCAGCATGTTCTATTTGTAGAAGCGGATGTTCTGCTTCCCGTATACGTCTTTTGAGCATCAGAGGTGTTAGTGATGCTAGGCCATGTGTAGTGTCGCTGGAATCAAATGGGAGGTCAAGCTCCTCTGCGGCCCTATCTGCGGCACGGTATAGAAACGCCGCAGCATTGTCGAATTCATGTTGATGTACGAGTCGCATAAGGGAATCTGTGCTTTTTAGAACTGAGCAGGCTGTAGTCAGAACCATTTCCCTTTCGGGGTAGGCGTGACTTGCTCGGTGAGGAGAGGAGTAATGTGATGTAGGGGGTATAGCTTTTTTAGATTGATCTAGAATTCTCGTGTCATTTATTTAAGTCACTTTCGTGCCGCAACACTGCCCCGAAGCAGGTTGCTGATCAATCTCTCTAGCGATCATCCCAAGTAAAGAGCCTCACACAATTGTTATGTGTGGTTCCCCACTTGGGCCCATTAGTCTCCAAGTTCTCCAGGCGTCATTCACTCTATTGTCACTCTGTTTACAAATGATTTGTCGCCACACTTTTCTGTCCTGACATACTACTCTAGCTTCATTCACGTCCATGCATTTTCTCATGCAAGCGCTCGTGTTTCTATAGCTTCTTATGTCTCTTCGGATTAATGTCTCATTCACAGATTCTAACCATTCTTTCGGCGGTCATCCTCTGGGCTTTTGCCATTTACTTTACCTTCATACACTTGCTTGGTCAGTCGTTCACATTTCATTCTTTAAAGATGTCCGAACCACCTTAGCTGATTTCTTTCCCATATGTCAACTAGTTTCACTTCTGTGCCACATTCTTTGAGGATTATCTCGTTTCGGACTTTGTCCATCAGTGTTTTTCCGCATTTTGTGTGCAGAGGTTTCATGTCAATCGCGTTAATTTTACTCTTGTCCTTTTTTTGACAGGTCCATGTCTCGCTACCATATAGCGAGACATGGATCTGACAAGAAATGGCAAGAGTAAAATTAATGCGATTGGCATTTGAACTTTGGAAAATAAATTAAATTAAATTTGAAGAGGTTCCTAGCGATTTCAAAGATTTTAAGGAATCTTAAGGAATGTCAAGGAATTTCACACAATTGAAATATTTTAAGATTTATATGGTTCACTGTTAGAAAAATCTCTACTAAATTTAGCATACGTGTCATGGAAGCAAAAATGCACAACATGAAATTAAATTTAGTATACCAGCGTACAGTAAATTTAGTATATTTATACTGAATTTAGTACACGCGTATACTAAATTTCATATACGTGTATACTAAATTCAGTGTGAATATACTAAATTTACTCTACGCTGGTATACTAAATTTAATTTCAGGTTATGCATTCTTGCTTCCATTACATGTATACTAAATTTAGTAGAGATTTTTCTAACAGTGTTTTAAACGTTATTTTTTTAAGAATTGTTATTAATAAGTTCAATTTATTTCGAATTTACGAGAATTTCCATGGATTTTAAACGGTTTCGTCAGATTTCATAGCAATTTCGGGGGATTTTAAAGATTTCTAAACATATCAAGAGACTTTAGTGGTTCCTAAGGATTTTAACAGATTTCGAGGAGCTTCTACGAATTTTAACACGTTTAAAAGGATTTTATGATTTTTCAAAGAATTTCAAAAGATTTAAAGATTTTATCAAATCTCCAAGGATTTGAAGAGATTTCCAAGATTTCTCTGGATTTAAATGGGTTTCTAAGAGAGAACTTTGATGAATAAGTTCAATTCAAATTATGTTCAAGGGCTTTAAAATGATTTATACTTTCTAAATGGATGTTTACTATTTACAAAGAATTCAAGGGATTTCAAGCGATCAAGAATTTTGCAGAATTTTCGAATATTTCCAGAAATTTCTAGTGAACTTTGGAAAGTTAATTAAATGAAATTTCAAGGGATTTCTGGCGATTCCAAAGATTGAAGGGATTTTAAGGTATTTCAAGAAATTTCATAAGATTTAAGGATTTTAATAAATATCCAAGGATCTCGAGGCATTTGTAGGGATTGAAGTTTTTTTTTATGAAGAAAACTTGGACTATTAAGTTTAATTTAAATTATATTCAGGGGCTTTCAAATGATTTATTCTTTTTTACGATTTTTACTATCTCCAAAGATTTCAAGGGATTTTTAAGGAATTATAGGATTTTAAGAGATATACAAAATTTCGAAGGAAATCGAAGAAAGTTGTTGAATTTCGAAAGATTTCAAAGGATTACTAGAAAGCTTAGGAAAATACATGAAATTTCATTGAATTTCAAGGGAGTCTTAGCAATTCCACAGATTTCAAGGGATTTTGAAGGGAATTTGAAGCGATTTCTAGGGAGTTTAGCGTGTATCCTAAGGAACTTTAATGAATAAGCTTAATTCAATTTATAGTCGGGAGATTTTAAATGAATTAATGATTAAAATTTATAGAAATTCTAATTATTTTGAAGATTCTAATGCATTTTTCAACTTTCAATGTGTTTTAATAGATTTTAACAGATTTCAGTTAAGTTTTAAGAGATTTTAAAGATATGAAAGAAACGCACAGATTTTTGCTATCAATGTTAATTGTACCGAATCGTTATTTTTGTGTACTTCCGTGTGAAAATATATGAGTGGTCTAAAATAAATCGTTCTTTTGTAGTATCTCTAATTTTTACATTAATATTTTTGTATTATTTATTCCAATGCCGATTATCCTACAATTATATTCTATGTAATGACTTTCTATAATGAATTTCCATAATCCATGGATTTTTCGGAATCCTACGCAATCCTGTAATCTTGCAATCCAATTACCAATACACAAAAAGTCCGAGCAATTGCCCCCTCAGTTATCGTGTTGAAAATTTAAAAAATTGAATCAAAGGCACTGAGGAACTTTTGTGTGGTCCTAAATTTTGGAAATTACAAAAAAAAATATAGCTGGAAAGTTTTTTGTATTTCCAGAAATATAGCACCATACAAACGTTCCTTAGTGTTTGATTTCCGAAATTTGCAACTCGATATCTCAATTCGTGTGAACGTGAATTGTTGCAAGAAATGTTGGAAAGGTAGGAATCGGGCATGTTTAACATGTCTTAACTATTTTTAAATTTGAAGTGCTAATTTTAGGTAGCAAGTGTTCCATATTAAACCTTGTATAACTTGTCAATTTTATACAAAAAAATGTCAAAATTGAAGAATTTTGATGATTGTAAACATTTTCAAATAAAATTTAAAGATTAGGATTCAATTAGTTACACTGTTACTGAAATTTCTATATACAAATGGCCCCGAGAGGTTAACAACTCATGAAGTCAGATGTACACCTTCGCTCAAGTCACTGGCGTAAAGTCACTTGAATTCACTTGAAGCTCCCGTGTATTCGTACCGAAAAAACTTAAAGTAGCAAAAAAACGAATTTGAATCATTCTAAATTAAACTTAAATTATTATTGCAAGCGTGAATGCTGAAGACGTCAACAATTTTTTAAACACGTTTACAAAAATTTAAAAAAAAACCGATCTTAGTAGCCTTCTTAAATTTTTATATTTATATCGACCTACTTTCGAGAAATAATGTTAACCTCTGCACTGTACAGTGTAAAATAATTTAAATAAAAATAACAAATTGACTCGAAAAATCCTAATTTTCATAAACTTAAAACTTTCCACTTTTCATTGTACAATGAAAAATAATTTAAATAAAAAGTATAAATTAACTAAATAAAAGTCCTAATTTCCATGAACTTAAAACTTTCCACTTTTCCAAGTATCAAGTTTCTTTTTTGAAATTTCTTTATTTGTAAATTATTGGCACTTAACAATAACAAGTGACATAAAGAACATTTGAGGGGTCAAATTTTTCTGAGAAATTAGGGGTGGGACTCTAACAGTCTAACATTGAAGCTGTTTATTTTATGCTTTATGATGGGATCCCCTTCTCTTCCCCTCCTCTGTCCTTTTCCATTCTCTCTTTATCCTTTGCTCTCCCTCCTTCTTGATGGCTGCTTAAGACAAGGAAAGCTTAGTAAGTGGACGGTCCTTCCAACGGGCCTGAGAACTTTTTCCTGGGTCTGGTCGCTGGTCAGTAGTATAAAACATTTGGTACCCGAGGGTTGTGGAAAGCTATGGATACAGATAGGGCACGCCCATTGAACGTCCTTGAAAATCTATTACGCTTCAGGATTAGGGCCTGTAGGATTTTCTCCCAGCAAGTAGGCTCAGTTTCACAGCAGATCTCGGGAGATCACGACAGTTCAAGAGCAAGTTAATTACAGAATTGTCGTCTATGCATTTTTATGGTAAGAGAAATTCAAATCAATTTACGAAAATGCATAAAAAGTTTATAAAGTGAGAATGAATTAAAATATTGACGAACTGTGAGTGATATATTCAAGTTCACGGGATCTATCTACGTATCAGAGTTAAGCACGTGGTAAAAGTGATGCAACTAAAGAAGCATGTGTTCAGTGACAAAACCATTAATTATATACAGAATTTTTTGGTATAATTTAATGAAAAAGTGATTTTGATTTTCGATTCATTAATTGGATATTATGTGTCATGATGTTTAATATTTCGGGACTCTTGGGGACTTCCATTAGGAGGGATAATAAGTTCAAGAAGTAAATGATTTGGAGTTTATATACGACAGTCTATCATTTACTGTCGATACTGATAAATGTCAGTACATATCCGAATGAAAATTTTGAATTATAATTTGCTCATCTACATCACTACTGTCGGAAATTGTGAACACGGCTAGGGAACGTCCATTAATTACGTAAGGATGATTTTTGAAATTGTAGACCCTCTCCGCCGCCTATTTGGAAGATTCGTACGATTTTTGCTGGCCGCCCCCCCCCCCCATTCCTACGAAAGGTTTTATGTTTTTACTCAAGGTATTCATTATTTTCACCCTAAACAAGATTTCAAGGGGATTCAAAAGGTTGAAAAGGATTTCAGATTGCAGGGGACTTTAAGGCATTTTAAAGAACTACAAAGTATTTGGAGAATTTCAAAATTTTTGATGAATTTAGCAAGATTTTCAATACTTTTTCGGGATTTGATGGGATTTCAAATTATTGCAAAAGTTGTGAATTTTTAAAGATGTCGGGAGTTTTTGAAGATTCGAGGGGAATTCAAGGTATTGCAACGAATTTTAAGATGCTTAAGTTTTCAAAGGATTTCCGGAATTTTCATAAATTTCAAGGTATCTCGTAATATTTGGATATTTCACGGGATTTAAAGGATTTCAGGGTGCATTCACGGAATCTTAAATCATTTTAAGGGATTTTCCATGGAGGTTTAATCGTTTTAAAGGGGATTTCAAGAGATTATGTACGATATCCATGAAATTCAAAAGGATTTCAAGGAATATGTTAGAGAAGACCACTCTACAGCAGATAATGATCCTACAGTAGATAATTATTAATTTAAAATACTAATACATGTAAAATAATTGATTTTATGTAAGGTTTTATGTTTTTCACTCAAGATATTAATTATTTTCACCCTAAACGAGATTTTAAGAGAATTCAAAAGGTTTGAAAGGATTTTAACAGCTTGCAAGGGATCTTAAGGCATTTTAAAGAACTACACAAAGAATTTCAACATTTTTACGGAATTTAGCAAGATTTTCAACGCTTTTTAGGGATTTAAACACTGAAAAAAATAGTTTAGCTGTCCCAGCTAGAAATTTAGCTGGATTTCGTCTTCTAAGGAAATATAGCTACATCTTGCCATCTAGAAATGATCTAGATACATTAGCTAGATAATTTCTAGATGGCAAAATTAGCTAAAACAGCTAGATATTTAGGTAACACAGCTAGAAATGTAGATAACACAGCTATATTTTGTCAGAAAACGAAATCCAGCTAAACTTCTAGCTGGGACAGCTAAACCATTTTTTCAGTGAAAGCATTTCAAATTTGCAACATTTTTAGGATATTTCAAGGGATAACGAGAGGTTTTAGAATTTTCGAATGATTTAAAAAGATTTCGAGAGTTTAGAATTAGATATTACTATTTGTCTCTATACTTAATGATTATCTATTGTAGGATTATTATTAGGGTGGTTCTTATTTATACTTGATCGATTTTTTTTCTCGAATTTCTCTGCTCTCACCCCCCAGTTTTTTTTGAATGCAAAAAAAAAATCCCCAAATTTGAGCAAAATCGGTTAATATTTAGGGGTCGGGCAAAGACCATGAAGTTTCCCATTGATTTAACATGGCAAAAAGTCAGCCTTTTGTAAATCTAATATGTAAACGCGATAATATGTTACAAATAATTCCGTGTTTTAATACATTGTTCAGAACTCATCAGAGAATAAGAATCAATCATGAATTTTGATGTTGAATAGTTTTAAGCCACTCTTCTGGGTCCCCAAAGAAAACCCCATAAATGACAAATGTGAATTTTACGTAATATTTCGGTTTATTGACGCTTTTGAAAGTTTTGTAAAAATAAATAATCATTGATCAGTAATTTACGAATATTCAGTCATTTATTAAGTAATATTCAATTGTTTAAACAATTTTTAATTTGTTTAAATGTTTTTTTTTCAGTTAACTCGCGAAATGAACGTATTTTCTAGACTTTATGAGTTATTTAATCGATAATAACAATAACATAATTTGTTTAAATAATTTTACAATTATTTAAATAATACGTATTTGTTCAATAATATATTTTACCTAAAAAAACAGGCGAAACCTTTTATATCGCTGAATTTTCGACAAATTTTAATATTTTTAAGTACTAATTTGTTTATTATGAATAATCGTGGATGTTTAAACAAATTGAAATTTTTTAAACAATATTTTCGTTTAAATATTTTTGTGTGCTATTTTTCGAAAGACTGAAATATTTGTATGTTCTACTTTG
The DNA here is from genome assembly GCA_932178445.1 of Andricus quercusramuli. Classification (NCBI taxonomy): domain Eukaryota; kingdom Metazoa; phylum Arthropoda; class Insecta; order Hymenoptera; family Cynipidae; genus Andricus; species Andricus quercusramuli. Next base: position 662,697 of record CAKNXH010000063.1, on the reverse strand, counting down.
CTTTTTAAGAATACTCTTAAATTTTGTGGAAATTGTTGATGAAAACAATTTCTACAAAATTTAAATTTTTGAGGGTGAATACAATCCCCAGCGATTATACTCTTAAATGTTTAAACAAATTAAAAATGGTTTAAACAATTGAATATTAGTTAACCAATGACTAAGTATTCGTAAATTACTGATCAATGATTATTTATTTTTAAAAAACTTTTAAAAAGCGTCAATAAACCGCAATATTTTAAAAATTAAAATTAAAATAAAAATTAAAGTAAAATTCACATTTGCAACTTATGGGGTTTTCTTTGGGGACCCATAAAAGTGGCTTAAAATTATTCAACATACAAATTTATGATTGATTCTTATTCTCTGATGAGTTCTGAACAATATATTAAAACACGGAATTATTTGTAACATATTATCGCCTTTAAATATTAGATTTACAAAAAGCTGACTTTTTTCCATGTTAAATCAATGGGAAACTTCATGGTCTGTGCGCGATCACTAAATATTAACCGATTTTGCTCAAATTTGGAGATTTTTTGTTGGGCATTCAAACAAAACTGGGGGGTGAGAGCAGAGAAATTTGAAAAGTGAAAAATAAGGGCCACCCTAATCATTATCTACTGTAGAATAGTCTTTCCTGCATTATACAAAAAAATATAACGTCTATAATAGCATAAAAAGTAATTTTAGTAGCCAGAACATTTAAATTATCAAAGGTAATTATTGGACGCTCCCCTTGCGCGAACGGTGCTAAAAATCACTGCTGAATTTAAAGCTGTCGATATTTTTTTTAAAGTAGAGATATTTTTTATTCTTTAAATTGGATATACAACGTGAAACGTTCAAACAAAAATACAAGAATTTCTCCAAAATTATACCTCGACCTCAACTGATGCTATGACCTAGGAAAGTTTTGACCAAATTCTGAAATTTATACCACGCGAGCTTTATAATCTTATTAATAATTGAAGTCCATAAAACTTTCGAAATAATGTTCATGGAATCCCGAGATATGATTAAAAATGTCCAAGCGTGTCTGTCGATCTGATATTTAATGTTCAAAATAGTCTACAACGTGACATTCTTTACAAATTTGAATTGGCTTGACTGTTTTTTCAGAAACTAAATAAAGATCATTTCTAAAGAAAGAACTTCAAAATACGTAAAGAATTACAGACTAGAATTGTTTAAACAGTAAATAACCGAATGAGCCATCCCCCAGTATTTCCGGCAGCTTGGACATTTGTAGTCATACTTCGATACCCGAGGTACATTTTTTAGGTTTAATTGGTTTAAATTATAGATAAGATTTGAAATATTCTGTGGTATGATTTTCAGAATTTTTATAAAACTTTCCTATGCCAGCACGGATTGAAGTCGAGGTCAGAAATTCGAGAAATTCTTGATTTTTTGGTTAAATTTTCACGTGATATATTAATATAAATAATTAAAATTATTCCTAAATTATTTCTAGGTTGTCTAATTAATTGTATCAATAAATGTCCTGCAATAATATTTGCGGATAATCGAATATATACTCTTCAAAAAGCCAACAGTAGTACCTCTTTTATGGGTCATCCGACACGAAATTTCATTTGCTTTGTAATCATATACATATTTTTTTAAATGTCTAGTCTTTTTTCTGGCCGAGTAATCGTGTTTCAAAGGCAGCAGTGATGTGGTAGCCGTTCTAATAATTTCCGACTGTACTACATACTATGCTATTTTTAATAAGTTTAGTTTGAAATTCTTTTGAGTTTAAAAAGTTTAACTTGTAACATTACATTGTCAAGTATGAAATTAACCAGTTTAAGTGCGTAATTCTTAAGTCCTTTGCTTTTCAAAATTTTAATGTTTTAATTCGTAATTTCTAATCAATTATTTCAACTTGATTATTTTAAACGCATTTCTAGTCGATTGATAGTAAACATGAATTAATTAAACAATTTTAAAATTTAACTATAACAGTTAAAAATGAATAACAATTGACTGATTCAGCACCACGTAAATTATAGACAGCATCTATTCGTACAGAAATTTTTGTTTTTTTATTAAAGGTACTGTTTAAGATTCTTGTCGTTTATTCCATATAATATAATGTATTAAAATCTCTAATACGTAGAAAAAAATTATAATAATCACTCAAAGATTTTAAAAATAATCTCAGAGGCTTAATGACGTAATAATGCATGTAATATGAGATGCTAGATTTTTCAGCCTCAGCATCAAGTTCAGATAAAAAAGTGCAATTCAGTAATTTTTTTCCAGTTCCACCCAACTATCGTAAGCGAAATTTTATTTCAGTTCTTGGGTTATTCGAATTTTGAAGCTTTTCTAAACTTATAAATCTTAAAATAATTAAGAACAATTTAGAAATATGTAATGAACAAAATTTACAAGTATGTAATAATCAAATCTTTAATGATCTTTTAATATTCAAAGTACAGTAAGAAAACTTCAGATCTATTTTTAAATTACAAAAATACATCAAAATCAAAGTTCCAAATTCCATACATTTTAAAAATCTTAAAACAAGCAAGTTTCGAGGCAAGTTTAGAGAATTCAACCATAGTTGTAAAAGCTTCCATTTCTTCACTTCAATTTGAATCTTGAACCTTTTTTTTACGACTTGTCGGTTCTCGGAAGTGTTCAAATATCTTATGTATGTATTTTTCGCCTTCGTGTACATATACCACATCTACAAAAATACCTACTAGAGCTTTACATTCTCGGAATGCATATAAAGATTCTCTAGTCCCTTTTTTACAATTTGCCTTCACAAAAATTAAATTTCCGGAAGCAACAATGCTACTTCCCAGAAAAAAAGAATCGACTGAATGGAAAATGTTTGAATCCGAAAATTTAAGAATGCCGATTCACGCCATTGCGGTCTAACGGTTTGTGAAATTTTTAATCTGTTTCATAATTTTAATCATTTCAGTCAACCATCCTACAGCTACCACCGATTCAGGCAAATTTCGTTGAATTATTATATATTTTTTTAAATCGGAAACATCGGAACAATATTTATCGGCTGAGTTTCTCGTATTTCAGACAACTCAGCCAGTAAATGTCGTTCCGATTTAAAAAAAAATGAAAAATAATTTATCGAGACTTCACTGAATTGGTGGTGGCTGTACGGTGGCCGATTGCAATCATTGAAATGTGCTTAAATCTGTATTCTTGAATTCTCCGATTCAAATAATTTCCATGCAGTCGGCTCTTTTTTCCTGGGTTTCTTCATAAAAAATATCAGTTGACTAATCACAGTGACAATGTACCCATTCATTCACCAATAACATTTTTATATTACTGTATATTATATTGCCCCATTTCTGGCCAAGGGACAAACACGACCGTCAGAATTTTGCGTTCACTTATTTTTTGATGACTGATTATGTTCTCTTCATTTTAATTATGTGAAAGCTAACATTTTTTTCCTTTAAGGGTATTGAATACTCTGAATATTCTGTATAAAATGAGCCCAGGACGAAGCCAAATTATTTATTTTTTAAGTAGATATTGCAAAAATAGTGTAAATTTCAATGTTTTCAATCATTTCAGGTAATATCCGAAATAATCAACATTTTGTAATGTTCTTAGGTCCATTTGAAAGCTATTTTACCAGAGTATCGCAACAGCCTATAAGCTTAAATCAATATATAATCAATATTCTTCGTGATAAGAGCAATATTTTTGTAAATATATAAAACATATAACCATGAAGTTTCGAAAAAAGTTCCTCAAAATCTGTATTTAATTTTAATTATGATTGGCCTAAAACATTACAAAATGTTCATTATTTCGGATATTACCTAAAATGTAAGAAAACATGGAAATTTACACTATTTTTGCAATATCTACTTAAAAATGGACAAATTGGCAGGGCTCATTTTATACAAAATTTTGAGAGCATTCAATCCTTCAAAGAAATTTTTTTTAGCTCTGACGTAACTAAAATTAAGAGAACTTAATCAATCATCGAAGAAGAGGTGAATGCAAAATTCTGACCAGTATACTTGTCGTAAGAATATGAACTTTAACTAAAAATTTCACAATACCAGTCAAACGACTGAGTTAAAATTTCATGCTAACAGAAGCAATGCTTTTTTCTGAAGCTATTCTCTCTTTTTTGCTTTTTATTTGAGGAATTTTGTGTCATGCTTTGTTAGAATGACTCACCTTCATTCAAAGGGTCGCCCGAAAGCTATAAAACGATCCGTCACTTCAGAGACTAAACAAACTCGTAATGCTTGAAGTGGGTGCTTTCATTCAAGAGGAAAAATAAATCCATACGTGGAATATAAAACTGCTACAGCTATTTCCTTGATCCCAATGAACAACCTTGAATCATCTATATTTTTCCCAGTATACGAGTAGACTCGAAATTATGAGTACAGCGAATTGGGTACAGATAGCGATGGCGATGTAAACTATATAAATGCAAAAACTAATTTATTTGTGCATATTTATAAAAGAAAGATAATAATTACCAATGTTAATCCTTTATAGCGTTAGACAATTAAAATTATACTTAATAGTATACTAGTATCTAATTCTAGTACACTGAAAGAAATTTTGTAACAATACTTGCTATTTCAATATTAATAATTGATATAGTCGATCACGATTTGGGGAAATCGTGTAAATATACAAATTATTGTTAGCGTACTTACGAAACTTTACAATTAAAATATGAGAACTTAATATCTTGAGAACAAGAATTGGTATAGTGTATAGTCGATAGCAAAGATTGATAAGATCATAAGATCTTTGCTATTAAATATACCAATTCTTGTTCTCAAGATATTAAGTTTTCATATTTTAATTGTAAAGTTTCGTAAGTACGCTAACAATAATTTGTATATCTACACGATTTCCCCAAATCGTAATCGACTATGTATAACAATTATTAATATTGAAATAGCAAGTATTGTTACAAAATTTCTTTCAGTGTAGCAGTATTACAAATGAAAATATTATATCATGTAGAAGAAAATATTTCACGGTCTTCAAGAAATTATAGTTCTTACGAAGGAAAAAATTAAGACCAAAATATCTTATCTTGATTGAATTATAAGGATAAATCCCAAATAATTATAAGGAGGAACATATTGAACTTGTTGAATGAGGAAAAGAGTATTGATAAATGAGACCCATGTATCTGAGAAAAATCATTCGTCATAGTATATGAATTTTCCTTTTAAATTTTTAGCTTAAGTAAAGATGTACACGTTCGTAGCATCAGAGAAGGATCATTTTCAGGTAGACCTTTACCTGAGACTAAAACTTAATTTCAACTGATAAGAGAGTCCCTTTAAGATGACTATTTAAATATTTATAAAGTATTTCCTAAAATGTTAACCTAAGGCACATTTAGGCTTAAATTCCAAAATCCAAATGATCCATAAATATCGAGACCCTTCCATTAACAATGTACTCTTATTTCAGACTATGGTCCTTTACGACGAACGGGGCGCATACTTCGCCCAGGCACTCTCAGATGTGAATGCTACTGGATGGCCACAGGAGCAAGTTCGAATCGAGGAGGGAAATCCAAAGCATACTCTAGATTACCACCCGGGAAACGAAATCTTCAGTTCTCCACCCTTGGCCTTCGAGGCTAATGTGAGATCTCAAAAGCAGAATCTCCCTTCCCAAACACATCAGTCGTCTGTTAACGACGTCTCGAGGACTTATTTTACTGGATCACCAGAACAAGAACCCATAAGATACGGAGATTATTTCCCAATTTCCGAGAGTCAGGGTCATTCATCTATTACCAATGGAAGTCAGTGTTACCCAGGAGCAACTCAGCAGCCAATAACTTCAATCAGAAATGATCTTGCAAGTCAAAATCGAAAAGTATTAAAATAAAATATAATGATAATGTCTGGATGTTTTTCTTTTAGTATTTTCTCATCATAATACTTGTATTATTAGGTAAGCTCAACACCTACTGCTGCGAGGAAAGAGATACAAGGGTATATCGCCAATCAAGATAGGCAGCAACTGGAGCATCTTTTTCAAGAGAAATTACATCAACAACAACTTGACCGACAACAACTAAACTTAACTCAAATTCAAGCACAGGTACAGTTAGACAGGACAAAAGAACAGGAGGAACTGAAACAGCATCAGCATAAACACCTGCATCAGCATAAACAGCTTCAGGAAACTCAAGAAAAGCAAAAATCATCAGATCTAGTACAAGAGGACATTCTGCCCTTTCTTGAAGATATATTGCTACACAGTAATTCCATGTTCAAAGCTCCGTCTACTACCTCTTCGTCTAACATGCCTCCAAACGAGACTCAAAGTAGCCCTCAAGTGCAGTCCAATGATCAAAATAAAGGCACCAATAGTAAGTACAATTTTCCTCAAACTATTACTAATTCAAGTGGATCAAAATGTACAGTTATTGAGACTCCGATTCTTCCAGAAGAATGGGCCTCTCTATTGCCTTGCTCAGTCTCACAAGAAGAATCAAACCTATCAAGGTCAACATCCCGGACAAGTGCAACAAGCTCGAACTCTAGAGAATCTAACACTCCAATTTGTAATCGAATCTCAGAGAGTCAAGCCAACTGCAGAAATTCACATGAGATTTCTTATCAAGATACTGGATTTCTGCATCATAAGGTGGCAAACAAACCCTGGAATGTTCCTGCAGATAACATATCTGCCAACTTTAGACCTATTAATCATTTAGAAGAGATGATAAAGTTTACTGGTAATTTACCAGCTCCTCGAGCTTCAACACGTGGAAGACCACGTGGTTCGAAGAATGGCGTTAAAACAACGCGAAATGCTGCGAAATCTACTAGAGTTCCCGAGTATAAGAAAGGCGGTAGGAATAAGTCAGTGTTTCAAGATGTTCCCCAATTTCCTGGATATCATCAGTTCTCTTCAGGATATGCTCAAGAATATCAATGCGCACAAAAATCTCAACAATACGCGCAACCTTATCTTTCGCTTAGGTATCCTCCACATTTACCTGAATATCCCGAACATTTACCCGAATATCCCGAACGTTCACCTGAATTTTACGAACATTTACCTAAATATCCCGAATATTTACATGAACATCCCGAACATTTACATGAACATCCCGAATATTTACGTGAACATCCCGAATATTTACATGAACATTCCGAACATTTACATGAACATCCACAATATTCTGGGTATCCGACACTAATTTCTGGTTCAAGTCAACAACAGCTTCCAGGGTATACGAAACAAATTTCTAAACCAGATTCTAGACAACATTCTAGATACTTAACTGTTCCTGAACCTGCTCACCAGATTCCACAGCGTATGCATCAGTTGTCAGAAAACATGCAACATTTGCCACGAAACATGCAACACTTGTCACGAAACATGCAGCAGTTCCCATCAGAATATTCTCAACAATTAGAACATCAACTTCTTCAGCATACACGCCAACCTCCTCAGTTTCCTCAAGAACTTTTTAAATATGCTCGACCACTTCTGGAATATGTTCAAGAGTCTGAATGCCGTCGTCATCTCCCTCAATATGCTGATGAGCTTGTAGCTTATAATCATCAATTAACTAGTCAAGCTCAAGATCATCTTGGATTTATGCAGCAATTCCCTACCTGCATTTCACAAATGTCTTCCCACACTAAACAATTTGTTGGGCCAGGCCAACAAGTTCCTTCTCCAGATCAACAACTTTTTCATCAAAATCAACAACTTCCATTTCAAAATCAACTCGCTCTTGTTCAGAGTCAACAACTTCCTGCTCAAAGTCAAAAAGACCATGCTCAAAGTCAACAAGCTCATGTCCATAGTCAACAAGTCCATGCTCAGAGACAACAAGTGCATGCTCAAAGTCAACGTGTTCATGCTCAAAATCAACCATTTATTGTTGAGCGTCAACGAATTCCTGTCCAAACTCCCCAAATTCCTATTCAAACTCCACAAGTCCCTGTCCAACGCCAAGAATTGCCCGTCCAAAAACAATTTCCTAACCAAAATCAACCATTTTCTGGAAAACTACAACATCTTCTGGAAGGTAAACACCTTCCTCAAAATGCACAACCTCAACACCTTCCTAGTCCACTACAGCGTCTTTCAAGTCCAACACAACGTCTTTCAAGTCCAACACAACGTCTTTCAACTCCAACAGGCCCGTCTTCTAGTACAGTAATCTCTACTGGGGAATATCTTCCTGAAAAATGCAAAAAGTTTTCACCAACCTCTTCTAACCTCCGCGAGCAAAAATCTCCTCAAACTACGCCAGAAGATTCAAGTGGACCCACTCCTGCAACTCCTTTTTTTCGTTCCTGGCATATTCCTGAAGTTATACCACTTTCGGAAAGCAGCACTGAATCAGAACCTGTTAAAAGCCCCCTAGTTCAGCAAACTGAAGAAAACAATTCTGGAGAGACTTTAGTGCAAATCGAGAAGAATTCCATCGAAGTTCCTGATTCCAAAGAAATTTCAGGATTGCCATCACGTGAGGGCACAAAAACTACAAGTTGGATTCCTGCAATGCCAATGGATACAGCTTCTCAAATGTGCGAATTCGAAGAAGAACTGCAAACCACTGGATTAGAGGACAACGTATTACCAGAGAGAAAAATATTACCAGAAAGGGACCCATTACCAGAGAGGAGCGTATTACAAGAGAGGAACGTATTACAAGAGAGGAATGTATTACCAGAGAGGAATGTACTACCAGAGAGGAGCGTATCTCAAGAGAGGAGCGTATCACAAGAGAGGAGCGTATCACAAGAGAGGATCGTATTATCAGAGAGGAGCGTATTATCAGAGAGGAGCGTATTACCACAGAGGAGCGTATTACCAGAGAGAAATGAATTGCGACAGGCAGAATCACAAATGACAAGTGAAATAAGACAAACGAATCAATCCTCACAGGCAAAACAATTACAAGTTCCAGAAGTTTCCGGTAAACCTTTTGCTTTCGTAGTACCAATTAGTGGTGGCATCGTCACAGTTACACCTGTCCTAACACCCGCGCAAAATTCTCCTTCATTTCGAAATTTTCCTAGAAGATTTGAAACTGCAGAATGGTTACTGAAATCGCCACCCAGACTTGTGATAGATACTCCAGCGGATAACAGAAAAAGAAAACGAGAAAAGTTGCGCTGGCACTACAAACCTCGTAAAGGTCTCCGAGCCTCCATTAAAAGATATCGAGCCAGAGGAATTGCCACTCGATCACCACCTCCGGAACTTTACTTAAAAGAAGCGGCGAGGAATGGAGATTTTATTGATGATGAAGATGATGACGATGAGGAAGACGAGGAAGATTATCATCAAGATGCTGTAAATAATAATCAGATGACTGTGAGTAAGGATGCTAAAAATACCGAAATGCAAGAAGACACAGTGAAGCCCAAAGATCCAGCAGTGTCAAGAGAAGAATATAGTAATTCTTCAAAACCAGGAAGTACTCCTTCAGATAAACATTGTCGAACTGCTCACGAAGCTGGTGCAAACAAAGGGGAGTTGAAAAAAAGTAAGATACACCATCAAGGTCTTCCTAATCTGCAAAGCTTAGTACCTAAGGCTGATCGTCATAAATAGATCTACATATTTTATGTAAAGAATAGAGAAAGCAGAATGTTTCAAAAGAAGCTGACGATGACGTGGAGCTTGTTACTATTAACGAATAGTAATACTACTTTGAAACTACGGTCCAAAACTTGAAGATCGAATCCGTTTCAATTCATTCAGAAAATTATAGGCCAATTTTGCTCAAAACTAGCATCAGGGTTCTTAAATATCGTTTGTGTACAAAAAAAAAAAGAGAGGACATGTATTTTCGTGTCCATAATTAAGAGATTTAACTTTTCTTGTGGATTCTAGCAAGGTTTATCTTCTTTCAAAATTCATCAACAACTGGAAAAGTACAAATTTCAGAAAAAACTACATTTGTTTTTGTCTTCAAGTACAGATATAATCAAACTTTGCAATCACACAAAAATGCTGGGCTTTTTTGAGAAGATGTCCTTTTCGTATTTTCAAAAAAGTAATCTATTTTGTTAGTTTTGAACTTTTTTTTCTCTTTTTTGAATGATTTTGAAAGAAGATGTTAAACTTTGCCAAAAACCACCGAAAGTGTAGAACCGACCTCATTTGAAATGGTTTTATTCCAAAACAATTCTCAATCCTGTTGTTTTACTTAAATTTTCAATTCAAAATTTGTGTTAGTCGTCAGCAACTATATTTCTGTATGCAAAGAACAGACTGTTTTTTCGAAAGGCTTTAAAAAGTTTTTTTAAAGGTTGTACAATGTGCACTCGTAAAGTATCAGGTCTTTGGGAACCAATTATGAATTAAGAAGAAATTAACTATTAGGACATCTAATTCTACGAAATAATGATTGCTTAAATCAAAATTCAAATAAGATTATATTTTTAGATTGATTTAGAAAATACTTCAAAAATAAGCCTATCTTTATGTACATATTTGTTCTTATTCTAAAGGACTTAGTTTTAAGAAGAAATGAAAGTATTATAACAGAAATGTGACAATAGACGTAGATAAAATCATAAGAGTATAAATTAAGATTGTTAAGAAACCAAAGATGTACATACGTATTAAGTAAATAAGTTAACACCTAAAATATATTTTAGTTTAATAGTAAGATATTTTTTCGACGAGATTGATTTTATGCTCTCTATTTTTTTAGTGCATTATAATCAAAACACAGTATTTACTGCATATTTAATGAAGACATCAGCCAAATGTTTTTATAAGTTTAGTTGAAATCGCCCTACCAAAGTAAGGCTCTAAACTAAAATTAAATATTTTTTAAAACCTCTCCAGTGTCCTTGCCTTGAGATAAGAAAAGAAGAAAATTTAAAAAAAATATATGTTAAATGTGAATATATAAATTGTGTTGTCATTTTTAGCGTAATTGATTAACTAATAAGTAATGCATAAGTAATAAAAATTAAATAGTTAGGTAATAACTAATTAATAAATGAATGTTGTTAATATTATTTGAATACTAATATTTGAACGAAAAGTTATTTATTTATTATTATTATACCATTAGGCATTAAGCCAAATGCCTTTCGGGGTAAGCGTAAGTTTCGTTTCATAATCTCAGTATTTTCAGAACGAGCGTAGGTATTCGGGATTGCCTTTTTTCCTCTATGTTAGTAAAGGCTTGCTGTTTCAATTGAATTCAAAAAATTTAGAAAAATGTATTACGAAATAGCGGTTGTTTCCTTTAAATTGGTGAAAATGTGTTTTCTTAAAAACCCCACTTTTTAAATTTTTTCTTAGAAATAGCTGGCAATATGTACCACATATTGTAAACCGCTGCTACACATTGAAAAAAAATCTTATAAACTCTACAAAAAACACCTCTTACTTTTTTGTGATCGCTTGCATCTTTTACGAGATAAAATCAAAAATTACATTTAAGAAAGTTCCTGCTCCCAAAAATGGTTTAGCCGTCATAAAACTGTTAAGATACATTTATTATATTAACAAAAACTTTTAAAAAATTACAAAACAGCAGTAGGTGTTTATTGTAGAACTTTTCTACATATGTAAACTTTTATGTGAACGTTTTTTTATACTTTCCGTTGTTAACAAAAAAGTCGCATTTTCCTCATTCTTCTATATTACATTTTATTGGTTCAATTGAAAACAGCAGAAGTTTCCAAGTCCAGGGAAAAGAATTCCCGAATACCTACTCTCGCTCGGAAAATAATGCATTTTGAAAATAAATTCGGTTAATTTTTCAGAATTCACAGGTAATCTTCGAATGACTGTAACAAATAAAAAAAATAAAAATCTCTTGTAATTCTGAAATGCGTGTTCCTTTATTTTGACCGCAGAATGAAATATATCTAAGTACCAAATCATTCTGATACCCTCTCTATCTGATGTAAAGTGGAATTGGCCATAATATAAAGAATATTATTTGTATCTTATAATTAAATTACCAAGCTTCCTTTTCCATTATTCAAATAGAAGTAAGCAAAAATTCGAAATTGAAAGGAATAGAAAATGGCGAATCATTAACAGACACTTTTTAGTTTGATTACATTCAATCTCGAGAAAAAGTACGGTGGTTATCAAAGTGACTAACCAAGTCACGAGTCATCACGAGACAGCATTGCGCGACTTATTTATAATTTTTATGTACACGCGTCTGTATGACTGAATACATATTACTTGATAAATGAAAAAAAATTTATTACACTGATACAGTGATACACTTACGAAGATGCATGATCATTCGTGATTACAATTGTGTTATATCTCATTTTATGATAAGGACACGAAACAATGGTAATAATATGGTTCATTGTTCTTAATTCGTTATCATTTTCAGCAATGTTTTAATTTTCACATCAGCTTTCGCTATTACGATTTCTAATATTTTTGCAATCTCAAGATGAATACGGAGGGTCGACACTTCGTCTCCACGTTATTTTAATTTTACATTTTTTTACCGTTATTCAAGAAAAACTACTGGTTTTATGATTTTTTCTTTTATGAATTTTCAGTACAATTTTAAATAATAACAGATTTGAAAATTAGAAAATAAAGTATTGTTAATGTTTTATTGTAATTTTTCTACAACTTTAAATTTGTTATTTAACTTTTTTATTCATTATGCTTCCAGAGATCGAGTCTTTTTCAACCGATTTAAGTTTATAAATGCTAAAAGTTATATTTTTTTTAATTTGAGCTACTTTTCCCCATTTCTTGATAATTAGTATATTCTACCACGGAATGCCAACTTTAACTGTAGAAACAAATTTTTAATTTTTTTAATTTTGTTATAAACGAATGAATTGAAGGGTCACACTGCATATAAGCGTGTCAAATTTCGGAAATGCGTTTTATTGGCCTAAAATAATTTTTTTTAAAAAACTTCAATTTCTTATTGCCTGTTATTTTCACTACTGAATATACCTATGAAAAAGTTATGCAACTCGTTGTGTTTCCATATTTTCGTTTTTGGGGACGTACCGCACTACTGATGAGGGGTTTTATCGGATGGGATTGCTTCTTTTAGGATGATCTTTTTGCAGTCTGATATAAAGTTAAGTAATAGATCGAAAGCACTTTTTTTTCTCCTAAATTCATAAATTAAACAGTTACGCAACTTTTTAGTTGTCGAAATTTTGATTTTCTGGGATGTGCTGATATTTGTCTTCTTGGTTGAAAATACATTTTTTGGTTGAAGATTCATTATTGTATAGTTGAAACTTCATTCTTTTGGTTAAAAGTTCAACTATATCATTGAAAATTCGTGTATTTGTTAAAACTTCATCGATTTTTGTAGAAAATGAATATTGTTTGTTGAAAATTTATCTTTTGCGTTAAAAATTTATTTCATTAACTATTTGATTGAAAATTCGTCTTTTTTGATAGAAATTTAATCTTCTTATTGGTTAAAATTTCAACTATTTGCGTGCTAATTCAGGTATTTTGTTGAAAATTCATCGCTCTTGGTAGAAAATTAATCCTCTTGGTTGAAAATTCTCCTTTTAAGTTGAAAAATCAAAATCGAAGGCCTCTAAATTGTAATATATGTGGACTAACTATTTTTTAATTAACAATTTTGCTTACGTAAGATCTTTCAAACCCTCCTCCTCCCACGCACACCTATAAGAAACACGAAGATTTTAACCCCCCCCCCCCCCCAGTCTCGAAATCGTCTTACATAATTTGTGGATGATCTTATGAAATTCTTGCTTGACTGATGTCACTAAAATTTGTTGAAATAAATTTAGAAACAAACATTCTTTTGCATTAAATTATTCACCTCCAAGGTGTATGGTTGTTTAATGTTATGCCTAAAAGAAAAATGTAAGCGGACAGGAAAAATAAAAAATTGGTCATGGTTTCATTTTTTTTTCTTGAACTTATTGAGAGTCAAATTTTAGTGGAAAGCGGCGTATGATGGCAGGCTTTGAATTAAATGACCCATAAATTATGATTGAAATCTGATTTCGATGTGTGTATGTTTAAAGTGAGACTCAAAATAGCAAGAAACATGTTATTACTCAAAACCGTTCTTTAACTATGGCATTATTTGACATTTAATTAATTCATTAATTAACTCATGGAAGAAAAATTACTCTATAGAAATGTTCAACATCAATTAAATGTTTTCACATTAATGAAAGTGAAGTATGTGGCAAAAGCCTTTGCTTCGAGGGGTTGATAATCTCCTAAAGTATCCTGAAATATCTGAAATCTCCTGAAATATCTGAAGTCACTTGAATTCATTTGACATCACTTGAATTCTCTTGAAATATCTGAAGACATTTGAATTCACATGAAGTCACATGAATTCACCTGAATTCATTCGGAGCCTCCCATATACCACGTGGACAGTTGTAGGGGGAGGGGGGGGGGGGGTATGAAAGAAGTTCATGATTGTCCACGAAGCTCATTTGTATTCTATAGCTAATTGTGAAGAGCGATGTTGAGTTTCAACTCGATTCACCTAATATTGACTATTTTGAATAAAATGTACAAAAACGTCTTTTTTCTTATGGGAAATACACGAGTGGAGTTTCATGGGGCTGGCGGACACTCTGAGTATAATTTTTTTTAAACGCATTTTTTTGTGAATTCGAACAAATTTGGGGGCGATATATATGAAAATTCGAACAAAAATTTCCAATGCATTTTTGGACCACCCTAACGTGGACTCGCGTTCTTCTGCATCTGCTGTTTTTTCTCTTCAGGAACACATAAAAAACTAAAAAATGTTCAGTAATTTTTGTTTGGACTTCTTACTTTGTATCATGATAAGCTTATGTTTTCAAGAAAACCCGAATTTTCAGCCAATTCACAGCTCCTTTTGGTTTCGTAGTTCGGGAGGGTTCGTCAAAAGTCCAGGCTTGTCCAGAAGGAGTGCGAGCGGGAGGTAAAAATGTAGTAGAAAATCGTTCACGTGGTATATGGACGGCCTCTTTGAAGTCACTTGAAATCTCCTGAAATATCTGAAGTAATTTGAATTCACATGAAGTCACGTAAAGTCACATGAAGTCACTTGAATTCTCCTGAAGCCACTTAAAATCTCCCGAAGCCAGTAAAATCTTCTGAAGTCATTGAAACATCCTGAAGTATCTTGAAGTCAGAAGTAGATGTACACCCAATCGGTCGAGTTGTCAACCCCTCGCTTTGCTCCTTAAAATACATACAGGACGCCGTTTTTTGCCTCGTATGTGATGTTGAAAGATTTAAATACCTTTAATATATTTAGAACGTTTATAGAACCAACTTATGATATCAGAAGTTTAAACAATTAGTTCATCTATCAAAACTGAATATTCTCATGCTTCAGGCCTTTCAAAATATGCTGTCTTTGCCATCTGTTACCACCAAAACTGTTTTTTCATAATTAATATTCTGACACGTATTTTAAACCAGAAATTGCATTAAATCATTCATTTTCCAACCAAGAAAAGCTGCCACATCCGAATCTCCCTGCTAGGTTTGCAAGAATTGTATAGTAACTCTGCAAAATATGTAATATTTTAAGATTGAACAAAAAAAAGTAACGCGTTACAAAATGGGGATAAACTGCAACTATATCCTCAATTAATCGCAGTTTGAAAAATAGCAAATTCTGGAAACCAATTTTCCCGGAATATGAGCATAAAATACGGAGGATACTAGATTAACTAGAGTATTATGTAAGCTAGGCAGCTACCCGGTAGGCCTATGGGTAGGGTACTATAATAGTTTCCTTCATATATGAGGGTCATGAAAAACGACAATCCGGGCGTCGAAATTCGACGCAACGATATCCGCTGTTTAAGACTATCAACCACGTCTTAGCAATGTCCATCAGAAACAACTCCATATAACCGTAGAGGGAAGATTGTTATGACCCTGCACCTGGTTATATTCTGCCTGGCGATCCTTCCTGACCAGACCATCGCAGGGTTTCTATTCATACTTTCATGTCCCGTAAATTAAAGCGCGTCTATTAGAGAAGTTGTAACAGCTACAATAAGCTACATGGATTGTCGAATTTTCACTGCCTCAATTCTGGGTACAACATAAACGACATCTGCTTCATTCGGCCATATCAGCCTTATAGTAGGTACGAGCCTTCCATTTAACAAGATTCGGTGAATGCTCATTAAACATCTGTCAATACTTTTAACTTATTTTACCTGTTGCCGCCAAGAAAATCTAACCCTTCAACCCGCCACAGACGCTCCCTTTATTAAGCGGTTCGATTAACGGAGATTAAAATGCAAAACAAAAAATTCTTAAATTTCAAAACTAGCATTCTGAAACCCAAAAATTCGAAATCTGTGAATTTTTGCGATCGAAAAGAATTTAAAAAACGTCTTAAAAACTAAAAATCAATTAACTATTACACTCTTAGTTTAAAATTTCGTTCTTATGATATTGCATCAAAACATTGATTTTTAAGTTCCTAAGTACAATTTTGTCAACGGCGATACCACGCTGAAAACACCAGTTCCCGTTAGATCACTGAAGTTAAGCAGTGTTGGGCGCGGTTAGTACTTGGATGGGTGACCGTTCGGGGAATACTGCGTGTTGTTGACCCGTCGTAGGTGTGGTGGACCCACACGGTAGTATTTATCCACCTAGAAACACTACCCGAATCGGGTAGTGAGGCAATGAACTTTCGAGTTCGAAATGCTAATCAATTTTTTTTATTTTTTTATTTAAGTACAATTTTCGATTTATGTAATCGCAAAAAAAGTCACTCATTAAGTATCCCGTCTAACAATCAACCCCCGCCGATAAGATCTAACCCATCTCAGGTAAAACGTAGCGTTGACGCACAAAGCGCGACAGGCAAACAAATTTCCTTGGGTCAACCCTGCCCTTACCTGAAAAGTGAGCAAAAAGTTTGCCGGCCACTGCTATTATACTGTATACTTATACATATCGACTGTCCCGAAGAAAATTGTCATAACAAACAAATTTACGAAAACATAATCATATTGCTGCCCTAAAGTGTCATATCTCCAGTTACGAATACATAGAGATATGATACTTTACCGAAGTTACATACAATATCGTGCACAGTGAGCCAGAACCAAATTAAAAGTAAAGTAAAGTAAAAAAAAGTAAATGTCCTCGCACTCACCGGTTTTCCGTAAATTGTTACGGAATCATATTTTTTAATTTTTTTAATTTCTGAATTCTGTGTACAGGGTATCATTAGTCGTTAAAAAAAGAGTGAAACACCGAAAAAACAATATTCTTATTTGAATGATTTCCCACTAGCATAAGTTTAAGAATATAATAAGTGACGAGCTCGAAGAAATGCAATTCTGAGGATGAATCTGCTGTCCAAAAGTCTAACCTAGTAAGTAACATTTCCGATAGAGCTCATTTTCTCGTGCATAAATTCTGGAAAATAGCCTTTGCGAAAAATATGACTTACTAGGTTATACTTTTGGACAGCAGAAATCGCATATGCACATCTCTAACTCTATCTCCTTATCTTCGCAGAGAACGCTGAAGTAAGGAAAGTTTGATGTAAAAAATAAGTGAAGGTAAGTCAGAAAATCCTGGGCGGGGGGGGGGGGGCATCGTCGGTTTCGTCACCATTGTAGATCCGCGCCTGACTATTTTAAGTGTGACATAAAAAATGCAGCTCTTTTTGTGAGAAACTAATTTTTAATTGAAGTTTCGAATATAAGTAGGATAATAAGTTGTTTTCATGCAAACTTGAGTTTCAAATTATGTGAGCAGGGGATGGACCTGTCAAGAAAAGGACAGGAGTAAAATCAACGCGATCGGCATGAAACCTCTGCGCATAATATGCGGAAAAACACTGATGGACAAAGTCCGAAACGAGATAATCCTCAAAGAATGTGGTACAGGAGAGACGCTAGTTGACATATGGGAAAGAAATCAGTTAAGATGGTTCGGACATCTTGAAAGAATGAAAGATGAACGACTGACGAAGCAAGTATATAAAGGTAAAGTAACGGCAACGGCCATACCACGCTGGAGACACCAGTTCCCGTTAGATCACTGAAGTTAAGCAGTGTTGGGCGCGGTTAGTACTTGGATGGGTGACCGTTCGAGAATAATACTACTGCGTTGCTGTTGGCGGTCGTGGGTGTGGTGAGCCCACACTTGTAGTTATTTACTACAAGAAACTATCCACCTAGAAACACTACCCGAATCAGGTAGTGTCACGCCTACCCCTAGAGGCTCGCCGAAAGGGAAACGGCTTAATGGTATAAAAAAAAAAAAAAAAAAAAATGGCAGAATGCCCAGAGGTAGACCGCCGAAAGAATGGTTAGAATCTTTAAGTGAGACATTAATCCGAAGAGACATAAGAAGTCATAGGAACAGAAGATCTTGCATGAAGAAATGCATGGACATAAAGGAAGCTAGAGTAGTATGCCAGGACAGAAAAGTGTGGCGACAAATAGTTTATAAATAGAGTGACAATAGAGTGAATGATGCCTGAAACAAAGACCTTGGATACTAATGGGCCCAAGTGGGGAACCATACATAACAATTTTGTGAGGCTCCTCACTTGGGGTGATCGCTAGAGAGATTGATCAGCAACCTGGGTCGGAGCAGTGTTGCGGAGTGAACGTGTCATTTGAATAAATAACACGAAAACTCCAGATCAATCTAAAATATCTATACCTAACACATATATACCTATATACCTATCTACCTTATGCCATATAACGACCTACTTTACACCTATATACCTATCCCACTACTTTCCAACCGAGCAAGTCACGCCTACCCCGAAAGGGAAACGGCTTAATGGTATAATAACACATGATGGCCCACGGGTGCCCTGAGGTTAATTTTTTTCGAAAGTCTTGTCACTTCGAAAATCATTGCAGATCTAGATTCTAGATCATTTTTTACGTTCAAACACGCAATGACGGAAATCGCAGATAGTGCCGTCTTTTTTTAAGGCCACTTTGAAAAAAAAATGTTCACAAATTATCATACTTTTTAAGACACATGCATGATTTCAGCCCTTTTCGACGCCTATGAAACGAGGCTAAAGCTCCACTTTTTACTCCCTAGGGAGTAAAAAGTACTTTTTACTCCCTAGGGACTGAAAAGTGACGTCAGAGACGGATAATGAAGATTATGCATCTATGAGCTTGCATTTTATGATTATCAGCCCACTCACAGTAAAAACTGAGAGGAAATTTTGGTTGCAGTTAATAGAATTTGGCGGTTATTTATGGAAAGTTACCATATATACCTGTAAAATTACCATAAATTACCGAAATTTTCAATAAATTTCCGGAAATTTATGGAAAATTCCAGTAATTTATGGTAATTTTACAGGTCAATATGTTAACTTACCACGGAATACGAAAAATTAATTTTTACAAATTTCCATAAATTTCCGGAAATTTATGGAAAATTTCGGTAATTTATGGTAATTTTACAGGTATATATGGTAACTTTCCATAAATAACCGTCAAATTCTATTAACTGTAACCAAAATTTCCTCTCAGTTTTTACTGTGAGTGGGCTGATAATCATAAAATGCAAGCTCATAGATGCATAATCTTCATTATCCGTCTCTGACGTCACTTTTCAGTCCCTAGGGAGTAAAAAGTACTTTTTACTCTACTAGGGAGTAAAAAGTGGAGCTTTAGCCTCGTTTCATAGGCGTCGAAAAAGTCGAAAATAAGCGTCATAAAAAGTATTATAATTTGTGAACAATTTTTTTTCAAAGTGGCCTTAAAAAAAGACGGCACTATCTGCGATTTCCTTCATTGCGTGTTTGAACGTAAAAAATGATCTAGAATATAGATCTGCAATGATTTTCGAAGTGACAAGACTTTCGAAAAAAATTAACCTCAGGGCACCCGTGGGCCACTGTATTCGCATATAGCACGCCTATAAGATGTTCATTGTTCAGCGATAGGGGTCACTCTAATCTCTAAGTTCAGATAGCTCTTCTTAAAATTATCAATGCAAATCTTGTATTGAGAATCCAGTGATTTGCAAAAACAAGGTGTTGCCAATCATTTTAAGTTGTGAAATCTTGCACGTATTTCAGACAACAGATATATCTCCATATAAAGACAGGTGTTCTTTGTGATAAAATAAAGTTGGTTTTATTATTTTACTTCTTTTTTACTCAATTTTCAACGAATAATGACGCCCTGTACGCAGAATTTCAAAATTGAAAGGAAAAAATGCAAAAACGTTATTTATGAAAATAGGACCTCACACATTTTTTTGATTTTTTCTTGAAATATTCGAGACCCTAGATATCAATGAATTATAGAAAGTGCAGAAAAACGTCGAGTGCAAGAAGGTTTAACTAAGCTTTTTTTTAACAAAAAAAGCGTTATGAGCAGCAATTATACCTTCATAGAATAACAGAGGTTTATTTTAATAAATTCAGCAACAACAACAATTACAAAATTAAGGTTTTTGAAATAAATTACCTTAGAGATAATTTTAATTTTATGCTTAAAATAGTTGCACAATTTCCAGAAATTACATTCTACGGAAAACCGGCGAGTTCGAGGACCTACATGTTGAATTTGGTTAAGGGTCTGTCTTCGGAACTGTCACTCGACGATTTTGATGACACTTTGTAAATTTGTAGAACTAGGGAAAATAATCGACACGTATTTTTTATATCGGCTGAGAAACAATTCTAAGGGTAGAAACCACCCGTCGAATATGCAGGGTAGTCTTCACGTTTCAACCGAAACATGTCAGGTGATTCAATAGGTGATCGTGTGTCGCTGGATCCGAATCTGAGGTCAAAATTACGAAATTCAATCACTCGACTTGTTGCAGCTGAAACTTGTTGACCATTCTTCATATGCGAGGGGTAGTTTCTACCCTTAGCATTGTTTCTCAGCCGATATAAAAAAATACGTGTCGGTTATTTTCCCTAGTTCTACAAATTTGCAAAGTTTCATCAGAATCGGCAAGTGACAGTTCCCTTGGTAGGTAGGAATAAGACGATGTTAGTAAAAATGAAACTTGCAAAACTCGAAAAGAGTAATATAAGGAACAAGCGCCTTTTAAAAAGATTTTATAAATTCTGGATTTGAAATTTTGTTTTCAAAACAATTGTATAATGTATAAAATTATTTTAAGTGATATATTTTCTAAATCTAAGAATTAAAATCATTCATTATTTATAAAATAAAAATCCCCGCCCGTTTCTACAACAAAATCTGCTAATCGGTTAGAACCTATAATGTCCCCCGTAATTTCCCCTGAAAATTGTAATGTTAAGTGACAACTGAAGTCTGAACATATAACTCTGAATAATAGCCAGTTATAAGGCACGTTTAGCATGATCGGATCCGGAGGAGGGGGGGGGGGGGGGGTAAGGGTCCCCAAAGGTTCAAATTATGATTTTCACGTGTTTTATAAGTGGAGATAGGAGAGTGTCACGTAGGGTGGTCCAAAAATGCATTGACAAATTTTTTTTTTTTTTTTAGCGGGACACCCCCCAAATTTGTTCGAAGCCACCCAAAAATAAATCCATTTTTTTTGTTTTGAAAAAAAATTATATTTAGGGGTGCCGCAAGCCCCATGAAGTTTTACATGTATTTCCCATAAGAAAAAAAGACGTTTTTGTCAATCTTATTCAGAATCCTCAATATTATCTCAATCGAGTTGAAACTCAACATTTTTCTTCACAATTAGCCATGGAATACGAATAAAATATCACTTTTCAAATATCACCCCCACAACTATGTTTTATAGGGTCCCAAAGAAACCCCATAAGTGAAAAAATGGGTTTTGCGAGTTTTTCGCGCTAATTATGACTTTTTTTTGGTTTTTTTAATGCGGATTGTTTATAATACATAACATATTACTTTATACGGAAAATGAGATATTTTCATGAATTGTTTAAACAGTTTATTATTGTTTTTAGCAATTTTCTCATAGAATGGAGTTAGAAAGACGCGGTTCTTTCACAAATTTTCCATTTATTGTCCAATTTTCAATTATAGGGAAGTTATAGTTCATCAATGTTAACCAAAAATGATTGTTTAAATAATTTATTATAATTATTAATAATATTAGATTTTAATAATACTACAAAGATGCAGTTTTTTTTTTTAATTTCAGGTTTTTTGTCCAATTTTCATTTGGATTGAAATAATAATGAATTCAACTTAAGAAAATAATTGTTTAAACAATTCTTTAATTATTAATAATATTATATTTGAATAATGCTAGAAAGATGCGTATTCTTTAAATTTCTAGCTTGTTGTCCAATTTTCATTTGGAGTGAAGTGATAATGAATTCAAGTTAAGAAAATAATTGTTTAAATAATTTATTATCATTATTAATAGTATTCTCTTTGCTTAATCAGTAGAATGTTGCGGTTTTTTCTGAAATTTTCAACTGTTTGTTTATTTTTTATTAGGCGTGACTTAATAAATAATTATATGTTGCATAAATAATTGTTTAAACAAATTATTATTGTTTATGACTATCTTCATCTATATCGATTGCGCCTGATAGTTGCGGTTTGTCAGCAATTTTTACCTTTCTGTTCTTTTTTCACTTAGTGAGGTAATAATTAATTAAAGTTAAATTATATATATATATAAAATTAATAATAAATTGTTTAAACAATTATTTTGTTAACTTGAATTCATTATTACTTCACTCCAAATTATTATTATATTACTTCACTCCAAATGAAAATTGGACAAGAAGCCAGAAATTTAAAAAAATTCGCATCTTTCTAGCATTATTCAAATCTAATATTATTAATATTAATAATAAATTGTTTAAACAATCATTATTGTTAACATTGATGAACTATAACTTTCCTCTGATTGAAAATTGGACAACAAATGGAAAATTTGTGAAAAAACCGCGTCTTTCTAACTCCATTCTATGAGAAAATTGCTAAAAACAATAATAAATTGTTTAAACAATTCATGAAAATTTCTAATTTTCCGTATAAAGTAATATTTTATGTATTAGAAACAATTCGCATTGAAAAACCCAAAAAAATCATAATTAGCGTCAAAAACTCGCAAAACCCATTTTTTCACTTATGGGGTTTCTTTGGGACCCTATAAAACAGACTTATGGGGGTGATATTTGAAAAGTGATATTTTATTCGTATTGCATGGCTAATTATGAAGAGAAATGTTTGGAATGAAATGAAATGAAAAGATTTACAAAAACGTCTTTTTTTCTTACGGGAAATACATGTTAAACTTCATGGGGCTCGCGGCACCCCTAAATATCATTTTTTTTCAAAACAAAAAAAATGGATTTATTTTTGGGTGGATTCGACCAAAGTTGGGGAGTGTCCCCATAAAAATTCGAAAAACAAATTTTGGACCACCCTAGTGTCACGTTTAGTTAATTTTAGAAGTTCATTTTCCACATAAGCTTGGTAGATCCAACCTATTCTATAAAAAAATGTGAAATACTTTCTTCTATTTTTTTCAGAGTACCTCTTATGAATATATTGATACAGAAATACCTCATTCGAAAATGAAAATATATTGATACGCATTTCATCTTTAAGTAACAAATATTGTTTTTCTATTTACGATCTATTAAAGTTATCCTTCTTATTATCAACAAATTAAAGATTTTTTTAAAGAACTACGTTCTTCAATCGATTGCATATAGGTATATTCGGACATATGTCTTTATAAATGCTCTCTCAGAAATAATTGTTGTCCTGATTTTATGAAACATGTTACCGAGGTTACAAGTTTGTTAAATTTAAGATAGATTTTGGAAAATTCACATGCAAGCTTAGTAATTTTCAGTTACAATTACGAAATGTTTGTGATAAATTGTATATGAAAATTTCGGAACTTGTTAGCAACCAAATTTGACATATATCACACAAAACTACCAGGCATCATGTTGATGCGGCAAATGGATCAAAAGGATGCAACGTTTTGATACCTATATATTCATGATCAACTTGATTCAAATTTCGAGATCAATCATCTGTCATAAAATTTCAACTACTCGACACATTATAAAATTATGTAAACCTCTTACTTGAATATTGAGTTGAAATTCTAGATGAAAATAGCTGCAACAATTTGATACCCCAAGTTTTAGTGTGATTTCGAGTTACTGAAGTTTTAAGCTCTTACATGCAACAAAAAATTGCGTAACTTTCTTCGTAATTTCAGGAAGAAAATTCCATTATGATTTCATAAATTTATGATAACTTTCTGAGAATTTCGGAGAATTCAGTTTTCAAATTTCATAAATTTAAGATACGGTTACGTACAAGTAACGGACCTTTCATCAAATTTGCAACGTAATAATTTCGTAAATTTCAAAATATGATCTAACGAATGATCCGGAGGAAATATACCCATTTTGAAAAATGACAAAATGAAGACGGTTTTCCTAAAAAAAATTTTAATAGAATTTTTAAAACTGTCCTTGTAAAATTTGTATTTTTTGGGGCATATTTTTTACAATATGCAATTCTTGAACTCTTTGCAATAAAATTAAAGTTTAAAGTTCAAATCACGGTCTAAAATTGGCAAAACAGAGGCACCTCGAGCGAAAAAAACCTTTTCTCTACTTTCTCGGAAATTAATTATATTTCGGAAACGAAAGTTTTTTCTATTGATCAGCAATTTAATAGCTAGAGATAACTTTTTTTCTTCGAAGGTTATCTGGATTTTTAATCACCATCGAAAGTTAACAAAACGTATCTGTCTCGGGGGAAAAGAGAACTACCTCCATTTTCACATTTGAGCCAGTATACGTCACAAATATCAAGATCAATCTGCAAATTGTCATCCGCTACTAACAAAAATTTGTAATATTATAATGTTGTATAAAAGACATTCTTTTAATTATGGATATTTCTGAAACTGTTAACAAAATTTTGCAAAAAGATCAAAAAATTGTTGCAATTAATTTTTCGTCAATGTCACACCTTTTTATTTTTATCTAGTTAAAATATACAAATTTCTTATAATTACACCTTTAATTCTTGAAAACTTTTTGGTGACTCTTCTGGACCACGAGATATCGTCATATAGTGGAGCCGTCATTAAAATCGGTCATAAATCAATGTAATAACTAACTAAAAATAATTGCAAGTGGCTTATAGAGTAACAAAGAAATTAAAATGTGCGATTACAATTATTTAAGAATAGCTGCTGTCTACAATTGTTCTAAACAGATATATATTTCGACCATTTTTTCATGAATAGGCTTAATTTTGTTCGCCGCATCAACTAAACGCATGTCTTGCTAAAGATTGCTTGCGGTTAAATTATTAAAAAAAAAAACGTTCAATTATTTAAATGATTGTTATAAACAAATGCGCATGTTTAACATTTTTTCATGAACTGGCCTAATTTTTTTGAGGAATCAACTAGAAAGCTTATAAAATGAACTATTTTTGACAAATAAATCTATACTTTATTCCGTCAAAAATTAGGCCTATTCATGAAAAAATGGTCAACATGTGCATTCGACTATGATAATTGTTTAAGTAATTAATAATTTCTTGTGATATGAAAAATATAACAGAAAAGGAACCTTTAGCAAGACATTTCCAATTGAATCTACAAAAACAAAAATAAACCTCTTCATGGAAAAATGATCAAAATGTGTATTTGTTTACAAGCATTGTTTAAATAATTGCTGAACAGCAGCTTTGGATTTCAAATATAGCTCACGACTGATAATCACAAAAAAATAAATTGACCCGTCTGGCGATTTGAAAAAACAAAACTTTTTTGTCCACTGTGCGACGTTGGGAGAGCAGCGCGGTGGCGGTCCACTAAAATGACGGTATCTCGTGATCCAGAAGTCATCAATTTTTTTTAATGAAAGGTGAAATTATAAGAAATTTTGATATTCTGACTAGACAAAAATAAAAAAGTGCGATATTGACGAAAAATTAAATTTAACACATTTTTTACCTTTTTTTTTTTTGTTCAAAATTTTGAAAATTTTTATTTTCTGTATTATGATATATACACAAATATCGGTTAAACTTTCGTTTGTTTTTCCATGACAAACACATGCATTTTGAAAGATGCGAAGTTGGCTGAACAAAACTTTATCGCTCTAAAAAATTTTCTGGAACCAATTTTATTCTTAGTTTTTTCTGTGAACATTTAAATCTTTGTATTCAATTCCATTCTGTTGTTATATATTAAAATAGTTACAAAATGCAAAGGAACAAAATATTTTTTATAAAATAAACACTGTAGTATTGTAAGATCCATAAAAAAAATTTTCAATTTAATTTTTCACTTTTCAGCCTTCTATTTGTCTCGTAATTCGTTTATAATGTTTCAGGCATATTTTTTGTATTAATCGGGATCTAAAATTTGTTTTTAACCCATGGACTTACATGGTTTTAACAGCAGTCGATTTTTTACGATCTCGAATGTACTTTCTTATTTTTTTTCAGAGACTTCGATTTTTGAGAAGGTTTTTTTCTCTCTCCTGAAAACTTTATCCCGATGGACTCACACACTTTTGCCGCGAAACCCTTTATCTGTAATTTCTTGTCAATTGGACGTTTGGCATCGACATCTTCTAAGGGACCGTCCATATACTATATTACGCGCTTTTCTTTCGTTTATATCGTTATATCCTTTTTAATTTCATGAAAATTTTATCCTTATTTTCTATTCTCATGATTTGAAATAGAATCGAACTAAAAACCAATCTTAAAAAAGATAATTGAACATTCATAGTGTAATTCATGTAACTAAAAAAAATATATACAAATTTTGCAATAAAAAAAAACTTCGCAGTCGGTAGGACTCGAACCTACGCTCCCAGAGGGAATCTGATTTCTAGTCAGACGCCTTAACCACTCGGCCACGACTGCTAATCTATCGGTGAAGTCAAACATGTTGGGTATAATGGTGGGCAACGTACCAAGTAGAAATCTCTCTCAAATCGCAATCAAATCTCTCGTTGATAAACATTATTACTACGAATACGCTTCATTCAGTTTGCAACTAGCGATATTCCAGCAATTTAATACGAATAAAATTTCACGAAAGTACGTGACAAACAATATCGACTTATGCAGTCCATTTTTAGAAGTTGATTTTTATCCATCATGATGTATGCAAAAAAAAGGTGACCTATGATAATTATAACTTTTAGGCCCGTAGGGAATAACCGTTTTGTTTTTGTTTTCCATACATCGTTCTAGTCATTTTGGTAATAGCAGGTAATAGTGTAAACTTTAAAGTGGCCCCGTGTGTCGATTTCGTACTTACCAACTAAAGGTAGAAAAAAATGCAATTAATTTTTGTAAACTTACTCAAAAAAGGAGTTATTTCCGATGGTCGGCTGACAGATGAGAGATGAGCCATTTTTAAAATAAAGAAAAAAATAAAACTGGACTGGTCTGACAAGTTTCTCCGAGTATACGATATGTTGATATACTGTTGTTAGATTCAAGGCCACTTACTGCATTGGTCGGTAAGGCAGATTCTAGGAAGCTTAAGGGCAAGGTTTATTTGAGCAAAGACACGATAAGCAGGTGCTGCTGTGATCTAAATAACCCCGCAGGTCGAGGTGAAAGGCGATTAAGAAAATATTTTCAAAAATAAGTGATCGATAATAAGCATTGAATTAATCATATGTACTTGATTCACTCTATTAATGACATTTTTTTCAAATTGACATTCAGTTAAACTATAATTAGGATTATGTGTATATATTTTATTATTTTAAAATAATTACCGGCTACGGACTGTTTTTTATAAAGTTAAAATTTATTCAATATACAAGTTAAATATTATTTACAATATTTAACTTTCTTTGAATAGTTTATAAACAAATATTTTAAATAAATGATCTACTGTGGACTTTTGATGTTTGGTGATCGATCCCCCTCAATTTGAAATTAAGATGCGGGTTTAAATGGAAAAAGCTCGGGTTTCGGAAAACATGGAAAAAAGAAGTACTTGTTATTAAAGTTTTGTAAATTAAAGTTTGGCCATGCACCAGCTCTTAAGGAATGTTCGAAGAATAATTTCCACTAAATAACTTTTAATTTTGAAACCCGAATACTCTTGTATTGTCCCCAGAAAATGCACCAAAAAATGCAAAGTATCAATTTTATTTGAAAGTACATTTTTTAAAAAAGTTGTTTGGAAACATATTCTCAAGAATGTCAATTTGTGTAAAATAATTGCACAAAAGGAGTTTACATGACAGAAATAGGTTTCGAAGCAACACAAGTTTCCAAGTATTTTTAACTAAGTTTCAATTAGTTGAACAATTATAATTTGTTTAAACAATATTTTTTGTCTTTAAATCGTAAGATGTATTATCTTTCCAGATAAATGATACATTTGATGAATTGAAAGAATAATATTTCTTGCTTAACATATTTCATGATTATTTAAACAATTTTCATTTGTTTAAACAATTTTACCCCTGTTAATCATAAAAAGTTGTTCCTTTCTGGAGTCAATGACACATTAACGAGTGTTAAAAGTAGTATTTCCTTGTTTAGTACCTATATTTGGCAATTGTTTGAACAATTTCATCTGTTTAAACTATTTTATCACCCTGTAAATCGTGCAAAGTTATTATTTTTGGAATTATTGTCACAGGTGATGAATGTTAAGAATGATATTTTTTATCAAAAACAATTTGCTTTCATTTAAACAATTAATATCACTTCCTCCTTTTCATAGGAAAGTAAAGAAAATTCCAGTTTCATAAAGAAGTATTTTTTAAACAATTAGGGTATAAGATCTGAAATACGAAAATACTAAATAATAAGCCGTATTGTGCAAGGGATTAAAAAAATCATCATTAACTGCGTTATTGATTCTAGAAAGTATTAACTGTTAAAGATTTATAGCGGAAAATTGTTTACATAATTCCCAATGTTGATATAAAAATATATTACACTCAATAATCATTAATTGTGTCATTAATTTTAGAAAATGATGATTCTTAAAATTCATCAGCTGTATAATTTATCCCAAAAAAATAATAACTTTTCACGATTTAAAGGCGAAAAAATTGTTTAACTAATAATAACTGCTTAAACATAAAACTGCTATTTTTCATTTTTTGGGGCAAATTTCGGGCACAATCCAAAGGGATTAAAGGGTGTGTGGGATTAAAATTTATTGGGTGGACATTATTTCTTGAGGGCACGGGTTAATGTTTGTCGATTTGAAAAAGAGGGATTTCCTTTTGCCGGATAACGAACAAATTGGGGGGGGGGGGGTCGATCAACAAAATTCGGAAGATGAATTTTTCAAGTATATATTTGTACCAGCACCCTAATGTATAGAAGCGTCAACTGAAATGTTTTTCAAATATTTGCGCGTTAATGAAAACATGTCACTAATTTGTTAGATGGAACAAATTTTATTGTATATATTTTTTGAAAACATCAAAATAATGAACAAAAAAGAGATTTTTTCAAGAAAGAAAAAAGCATTCGACGAGGATGGGATTCGAACCCACGCGTGCTGAGCACATTGGATTAGCAGTCCAACGCCTTAACCACTCGGCCACCTCGTCCCATATGATTCAGATTTTTGAGAAAAACCCACACGATTAATATTTTTTTTACATTCTGGTATTAGTTATTTGTATTATTTAATGTTAATTTTGGTGCAGGGGCACATCTAAATGTAAACTTTTGTATTTTAGAGATATATACTATTATAGTTGGATCATTAAAAAACTAAAACTTTGTCAAAAACATGTTTTATTTTGCGTATAAAAAACTTCATTTTTTTATGTATAAAATGATCGAGATTTGGGGATTGCGAACGGTTAAAACACTTTGTAAAATTCATAACACGCAGGATTTTATGAAATTGAGAATAATTATTTTTCTATAGATTATATTTTGCCCGATAAAGATTTAAAGAAACGAAAGTGTCTAGGCTCTAGGCTCACCAAAAATGTTGAACTCCAAACTTGAGCCAAATCGATCAAAGACCATACAATTTTCCATTGATTTAACATGGGAAAAGGCAGCTTTTTGTTAATATACGATTTAAACGCTTTTTGAAATTGTTCTATTTATAAATCATCATTATCGGTAATTTAAAAATACCCAATAATTTTTTTAACTTATTATAGATTGCTTAAACAATTTTAGTTTGTTTGAACACTTGATTTTGTCAGGTAAGTTGCGAAATGCGTGTATTTTCTGGACATACGAGTACAAGTTCTTTAATTATATATTATATCATATTTATATGAGTTTTTTATCGGTAGAAAGGAGAAAATGTGTTATTAGATAAGACAAAATAAGTACATTTTTCAAACGAATCAAATTTGTTTGAAAGATTGAAAATTCTTCAACAAATTATTGGATATTTTAAAAGTATTGATTAGGGATGATTCATGAAAAAGAACACGACTTAAAAATGATTCTCTCAGCAATTATATGTTATTAAAATAAAATATTATTAATCACTTAATCAGTTTGTAAAATAGTTGTTGGTAGATTTGGCTTTTGGTATATTTTGGTTCAAAATACTTGATTTGAAATGTAATAAGATGTCTTTTTTAAATTGAAAATGATTTATGTAACATAATTAAAATCTTAATATTTATCCAAATTTGAAATATGTTTAGAAAACTAGTTTTCTAATATATTTTATTAAATTTAATAAACTTATTACTAACCTTACAAAAATATGTAAGAATCCTTTGACATTGTGAAATAATTTTCTCGAGAAGAGTACAAATTAAATGTCAAAATGATGGCTTTGGTCTGAATACAGTTTTTGGTCAAAGTAAAGGCAGTGACAATACTTACGGAAAAAATCAGACTATTTGCACCGAAATTTCAGCGCAAATAGCCAAATAGTCCCTTTTCCAGGTCCCTCTATTCGTACTGAAAAAATGAGTCTACACTTACTGAAATTTTGGTACACGTAGTCACGGCCAAAAGCAAAACAATTAATTTTGTTCGAGGGAGAAATGTTTTAAAATCAATAGAAACACCCCTTTCTGAATATGTACATTGCATATTTTTTTAAACAAATTTATATATGTTTAGTATATGAAATTCATTTAGCTTTATTAAACTGGAACTTCATATTATCTAATTATCCTCAAGAAATGTTTGTTTCTTGATTTCTGAAATGGAAAAAATACTTTTAAGAATGATTAAATAATGAGAGGTTTCCTTAATTTAGTTTTAAGGAGTATTATGATATGATTTTCTTAAAATCGCATTTAGAAAAAGTGATTTTTCATTTCTTGATAATAATTTTGCAGAAAAAATGTAATAATCAAACAATATTTATTGAAAATTACATGCCAATTTCGTAGACTTATTTAAAATTTTCAAATCTTCAACATTATTATAAATTTGTTTAAAAACTTCTTATATCTTTTAAGATTGTCATTGATAGTTTTGTTATGTTAGTACTTTTTTCTGCAGAGTTAATTTTAGGTAAAACCAATTTTATTTCTTTTTTGGTGAAGAATTTTACTGTGAATAATTGAATTTAATATAAATACATGTATAGGGGGTTTGCCTTGTTGAATTAATTGTGTAGATAATTATCTAGGAGGTAGTAGTATGTATATTGTATATATTACCTCCTTAAATCTTAAGTCGTAAAACTCTACACCAAGTTATGAATTTAATTTTTCAAATCTAACTAAGCTCTATACGATAATATTCTGCACAAAGATACTTTTTATAACACAATTTCAAAATTGATGTATTTTTAAAGTCCTACGCAGTTAAACTCTATTCCGTAAAATTGTATACAAAGTGAAAATAAAATTTGTTTGGCTAAAAATATTTCTACATGATTAAATTTTGTACAAACTCTGTACAAATAAATTCCATTATATACGAGGACACATAACAATTAAAGACAATTAAAAAAGCAATTGTTTTATGTAGATATCGTAAAATTAAAACGGTAAAAAATAATTTCATGATAAATTTACTTGTGTAGAGATGTGTCGTATAGAATTTAATCGCCGCTAGTTAATTGTAGCCTAAATAAATGTTATTTTCAAATTCTGTAATAATATATATAAATATATAATAATTCATTGAATTATTGTGTGTATCGTTTATTTGTATAGAATCGATACCGCACCCATTCTTTTCGCCTCTGTTAAGATAGAACACGTAAAGAACATTCGACAAAAAGTACGTGCTAGCACGAAAAATAAATTCCAACCTTTTACGTAATCGGGAATGCAATATCGTAAACATACTCATGAATCACAATCATTTTTAATTGATTCAGCTCACTTTTCGACGCGGGAGTTTTATAGATAAAACGATTGAAATTACCCGCCTCAAGATGCTCTTTTTTCTTCTCGGGAGCAAAAAACGATCGACGAGGATGGGATTCGAACCCACGCGTGCAGAGCACATTGGATTAGCAGTCCAACGCCTTAACCACTCGGCCACCTCGTCAGATGCGGTGCGTGAAGTATCTGCGGGTTCATCAAGGCGAGTCGCGTTTGGAAACGAATTAGAGTTTCATCAATCTATCAATGAAACTGATTGTGAAACCTTAATTACTCTACGGATAACTCTCGATACTAGTGCGAATTAGTGTAAATTCAAAAATTCATACACTTTGCATTTATATGGCCTCGCAATTCTAACCGAATGAGCAGTAGGGTGGTCCAACATTTTTTTTTCGAATTCTTATGGAGACACCCCACAAATTTGTTCGAATCCACCCAAAAAGAAATCCATTTTTTTTTGTTTTGAAAAAAAAAAATGATATTTAGGGGTGCCGCAAGCCCTATGAAGTTTAACATGTATTTCCCATAAGGAAAAAAGACGTTTTTTGTAAATCTTATTCAGAATTCAATATTATCTGAATCGAGTTGAAACTTAACGTTTCTCTTCACAATCAGCCATAGAATACGAATAAAATATCACTTTTCAAATATCACCCC